>LZPO01034922.1:129191-144886 GCA_001675575.1 Neotoma lepida
AAAAAATAAATAAATGAAAAATAAATCGATAACCCAAGGAAAAATGTGAAGACAACAACATAAGCACACGACAGAGACATCACAGTGTGTTTCCGGCCAGGTTCCACAGTCCTCACATAGCTTACTTTACAATGGATCCATAGTAAATGTCAGTGTGCATATGAACATGGGCAGAAGAGTGTGCCTCCTAACACAGTCACAAGGCAAAGCAGCAGGAAGACTTGGATCCAGTTCAGATGTCCTGCATTTGNGTCCTAGCCTGCCACCATCCACAACATCTCATACAAATACAACCTCGGATGTCTCTGGTTCAGTCTTCTGTAACAGGGAAGATAATGGTTGGAATCTGNGTCTTATTTATCAAGATAATAAAGACATAAGGATAAGTGATGTGACCTACTAAAAGGAGCTAGTGATCAGGGTTAAAGTCTCATTTTTAGACCTTTCTACTTGACTTTGGGCAGATTTCTTGAAATTCTGGTTTCTTTCTGTAAGTGGGCTTACCTCTTCTGCTGCTGGATGCCCTAACTGGTTAAACAGGACCGCTCTCACTATGAAATATGAAAAGCTGTACAACATTACACAAATGTTAGTGCTATTGACTCACTTGGGGTTCATGCAATGCCCTATGGGCCTGCCGACACATAACTAATTTTACGATGACCACAGAATCACCTTGGTTCTGGAGGCTTCTGTTCCATCNACCTTCCTTAAAATATCCTCAGTGAATAGCTTTCCATATCACAAAACTGAAAGCCTGGGTTCTGAGCAGCACNGGCCTATGGGAAAGCCAGTAGAATCAAAGAAAGGAGCTGACATTTCTGAGAACATCTTTGCCCTTCGAAGGAGGGTGTGGGCAAGCAAAGGGAGAATCTTTGCCTTCAATCCATTTGTTCTCAGTGGCTGTTTCTGACCCAGCACAGACTGGACAGTAGAAGCAGCTTCAGCCTGGATATCCTGGAGTGTGCTGGCCTAACCACTCAGCCCTGACCCCATTAGAAACTCAANGAAAGAGATTATGAATTAATTCTAGGAGAAAAAGAAGTGTAGGGAAACCTGGGACTTCCCTATCCCTGGGGCATATGGTTACTTAATATTTTTTAAGTTACAAAGTTTCTGGCTTATGNGTAAAGCTAANAGTTGACAAATTTAACAACAACCAAATGACTGAAAGTCATCATTCCTGAAGTAAAAGTTTCTTAAAGCCAAGACCTTTGTTTTGCTTCCTTTATCCTAAGAACAAAGAATAATGCTGGCACCCAGTAGATACTCAATAGGCATGTATACATCAGAAGGGTGAATGTGGATAGTAGATGGATGGAGGGAGGGATGGATGGATGGATGGATGGACAGATGGACGGATGGATGGATGATGGATGGATGGACAGATGGATGGACAGATGAATGGATGGATGATGGATGGATGGATGGATGGATAGATGGATGGATGGACAAAAACCACATTTATCAGATTATAGTAGTACAAGCCTATAGTCCCACCTAGTGAGAAGGCTAAGTCAGGAGTATCAATAGATCTCAAGAATTCAAGGCCACTTGAGCATCACAAATAGACCACATCCCAAAAAACGAACAAACAAAATCCCAAAAACTAGACAAAAACTACACTGATGCCACCAAAGAAAGGGGGGGAATTCCAAAATCTACTCTTGTCTTTCTAACTCAGAATAAGCAGGACAGTCTTTCAAAATTAGTATAATTACAAAGTGCATTAAAGGAAAAGTAGAATTATCTCACTTTAATTCTTCCAACCAACTCTATAATATTTATAGTGTATCACATCTGTTTTAAAAATGGTACAAAAGTTATAAAATCATAATTATATTGCCATTACCTGTAAATTTTGTTTTAACAAGATATATTAATACAGTTCTTGAGTACTGAAAGCGTGTGCTATGAAAATTCTTAGAATGTTATTTTGCACTCTTAAATTTTGGGATCCACTGTTCTGATGCCCTCTCTGTATTTTTCATTTCATTTCATGGTTTCTTTACTTCTTGGTAAAGACCTTCACCAATGAACAAAAAGATAGATTAAGTTCCTCAGTACAAGGCATAAGAACAGCAGAGTTTATGTTATTATCATTTCTTTCTTTCCTTTTCATGGGATTTTTGTTTGNTTGGTTGGTTGGTTTAGTTTGGTGTTTGGTGTTTGAGGCAGAGTCTCTCGGGGCAGCCCAGGTACTTCTTATGTAGAGCAGGCTCACCTCGGCCTCCTGAGTGCTGGGATTAAAAGCACGTGCCACATTGCCGGGCACTGTTTTGGTTATGCAGTTTGGTTTTGTTCCCATTCCAGGTCTCAGCTGCTGAAGTGAGCGTCTCCCTTCACAGGCACCTAGGCCTGGCAATAGCTGTGATGTGTCTTAGAGCAACTCTGGCTCAAGAGGCAGGTATCATTCACCTTAGAATTGCTCCCCTAACCCACCAAAAGTCAAAAGGCTTGCTTAAAAAGCTAATTAGGGCCAGGGAGAAGATTCCTCGGTTAAGAGCAGCTGCTCCTGCAGAGGACCCTGATTCAGTTCCCACCAACCACAGGATGTCTCACAACCTTTTGTAACTCTAATTCCAGGGGACCCAACATCCTTTTCTGACCTTTGTAGGCATACATGCATGCAGGTGAAACACTCATACATATAAAATAGAAATAAATTTCAATTGTTTGTAATTAATTAGTTGATCAACATCTTCCTCNCTAGTTCCACCCCCTGGTGTTCACTTCTTTATGATTAAAAATAATCACATATGCTTTTATTATTTACATGGTATACATGTGACTATGGTGCATTCTTGTGCATACATGTATTTCATGTCTTATTACATGAACACAAAGGAAAACAATGCTACCAACCATTCCCATCCCCACTGTCGTTGGGTTATAATTCAGATTGCAAGGAAAAGGCATACATTTACAACGCCAAGTTCACACACAGTAGGCACACTGTAAATATCTAAATCTCTGCAGAATTACAGATTGAGAATGAAGCATGAACAATACAGAGAGGCGCACAGAATCAGGACTGTTCGGCCTAAGGAAGAGAAGAAGAAATCCTAAAATTAATGCTCTGAAATGTGTCAGCGCCTTTTGCAATGGACCTGTTCTCTGCTGGGTTCAATGGGCGGTCTCAGATTGATGGGCAAAGTTTCACTATGCAGACTCGGTTTATCATGAACAGAACAGCTTGTTTGATGTATATAATAGCTTAACGGCTGGCTATTTCTGTTAAATAATAATCTTGAAGACTTCTTTAAAGATAGAAAAAAACATTATGATTCCCCCCTACCCTCTCTCTTTTCCCCCTCACCTTTCTCTCTCTGTGTGTATGTGTGTGTTTATGTGTGTGTGTGTATGTGTGTGTGTTAGTTAAAGGCAGTGCTAAATATCAATCCCAAGGCCTCAAGCAAATTCGGTGGGCACTCTATCACTGAGCTACACTGTCCACCCACGTCTCTGGTCCTGGACCCTATCCAAAGAATATCAGTCAGCGTGTCCCCGACACTGAAGTGGTAGGACCACCAGGTGGTGTACTATCGAAGCCCTTAAGAATCTATAACTTGGGGGCTGGAGAGATGGCTCAGTGGTTAACAGCACTTGCTGCTCTTCCCAAAGACTCGAGTTTGATTCCTAGCATCCAAAGTGNGCAGCTCATAACTGCTCTAGCTCCAGGGGATCTGATGGCCTCTCCTAGTCTCCTGGATTCTGCATGCATGTGGTACACATACAAGCAATATATACATAGATTATATATACAGAATATATATCTATAAATATATGTCAATAAATGAAAAGAGAATTTCAAAGACAAACAAAGANTCTATAACCCTGAATTTATGAGTGAGTCCTTTCAGATATCCCCCAAATCTGAAGGAAAGATATGCCTTTGTAAAAAAAGGATCTATGGGACCAGAGAGACACCTCAGCAAGTCTTACTGAGCAAGCCTAATGGCCCACATTCTCTTTCTGAAACCCACGTAAACATGGAAGGAAACTCACCAAGCTGTCACCTCACTTACACACACACACACACACACACACACACACACACTGTAGCACAGGCGTGTGTACCCACACCCATTACATACACAAAAGAAAAATACATTTTTTAATAAATGAATACAAACGTGACAAATATTTGCCTTATAATCTTCAAGCTCATGATTTTTTAAGCAACTAAGTTNTAGATTCTTAAAAAATCCCAATGGGATCGGTATATCCAAGTCCACTCAACTAGCCACATTTGGGCAGACCAGACTTTCACACAGGGAGGCTTAACAAACAGATCTCTCTTACATTCAGAAAGAAGAACCATTAACTGATGTCACACAGCCACCAGTATTTCTAACATACATTGGCACAACCGAGATCAGACCAGTGCGTTGAAAGTAGTAGCACCNGGAAGGGCACAGAGCCGAAGGCGGTAATTTGTGGGATCCAGGTACCACATCCTCTGAGCCTCAGAACAGACATCTTTAAAATGAGGGGTGATCAGCGCTTGCCTAAAAGACTACTTCTAGGAGTGAAAATCAACTAGGAAATAAGCAAGCCTCCAGGGTAACTCAGAGGAGGGAANATGCATCCCAGGTAACTTTAGGAAGTAACTGTAAAACACAAGGCTGTAACAAATTGTCTTTTAACTAGTTAAATCTGCTAAATACACATAATCCACTTTTACTTTTTCCTACAAAAACAGTATTTGTCAGGTGCAAAGGCTTGGCATTTGGTCTGTTCTTCATAAGCTCCTGGACTCTGATTGTCATTTTATGAATAAAAAGGCCAAAGGGAGTTGTCCCCTGGAGTAAATGTCCAGAACACTGTGTCCTGTGGCCTGTTTTGAGAGAAGTCTTTGCACTCGATCACCATTTCCCAAGTCTCCTGAGGTCCCCAACCCCTGCTGTTGACATCTTCCTCCAGTGTCCAGAGCAGCAGACTGTCTCATTAATGGTCTCATTAACTATCTCAGTCCTTCCAAAGTATAAACAAACAGAATGCATAGAGTTTGGCGAGGGCTTTGTAACCCTCTATCTCCTCGCCTGAATCATCCCCCTGCTGAATCATCGGTTGTCATTCATCACCCAAATAAAAAGACATCGCCCTGCTAGCCCAGCCTAGGAAACAAATTATTTGATGTGGTTAATTAAGAGTGTGAAGACCTGTGTAAACTTCAGGAGGAAGGAGCGTGGTGGGAGGAAAAATCTCTGAATGGTTTCTCTGCTTATTGGCAAGCCATTTCCCAAAACATAGGTCTTGATAGAAGAAGATACATGTAGAATTTCAATTTGGTGTCTCCTCCACCCTGNCTATGTGAAGACGTTTTCCTTACACTGGCTCCTTTGTAGTCTCAGGAGAACTGAAGTGAAAATATCTTTACAGCTCCACTTCCTCCACTTCCAGGCAGGTCTCCTCTGGAATGTGTAATGCCTGTCATTACCTCAGAAGGAAAAAAATAAGTCCATAAAAATGACCCTGCAGACTTGGGATGGAGGGGCTTGTGGAGAGCGGATGTTTAATACCGACTGGTATTAGCTGATTTTCAGACAGCATTATCTTTTATAAAAAACAAAAATCTGCCATACTTACTTAGCTTGGATAATTATTAGTGGACAAATTGGCCAGTGAAAACAAAGAAATAACAATACATAGTTCAGAGTGCCATGAGGATGGGGTTGGCTTCCCCATGAAGGGCTAGTTCCAAAGATGCGTTGTTGGAGGCCCTAGCTACCAAGTGGTTCCTTGAAGAGAGCCACTAGCTTTATTCATCATAAACGAAGTTCTCCCATGCAGACAGCAATCACACAAAACTTTCTTCTTTCAGTGCCAAATGAATTGTGCTTGGTCATCTGAAAGTGTCATAAATTANAGAGACAGGGACGATGCCTCTGATGCTGGCTACAACAAACAGAAAACCCCGTGTGGCTAGAGTGAGGCTGACTGCTACCAGCCATCTANAGGAAGAATGCTGATCTCAGGGGCTGAGTTCATCTGAGGATGCTCCAACTTCGCCTTGTTGGTTACCAGGCAAGGAATCCCCTTGTCCTCTAAAAACAGATGACTCTGTGCGCAGTGAACGGTTTTATTGGCTACGGACTTTNACTTTGTCTTTCCGAAGTCCGAAAGGTTCTCCATCTCTAATCTTAAATCCCACCTGGCATGCAAGATGCCATGTTGCATTAGGGAGTTCTGCTTCGGACAGACATAAGTGTGTTCACCATCAGACACATTTTCTGAGACACAGGACAAGAAATACTGAATGCATGGCATTTTCAGAGAATGAATGGATTACTGACTTTCGACTTCTTTTGTCTCCTTCTCCATAATATGAACCTAACTTATGCTGTCCTATTCCATCACTATTCCAATCCAATCCTACATAGTAGGCAGGCCCATCTCCTCATGCTCATTCCTTTTCTTTACCCAGTAAGTTCTACTTTCATGTTTCCTGAGCACTGGCTACCCCCTCTCCTTTGTCATCTCTGTGTATCGGCCCCTACTCCATCCTCACACTACACCAGCCACCTCCCTATGAAACTAACCCTAGTTACCCTGGTCTCCAAGCCACTGCTTCGGTTTCTGAAATAGCATTATGCTTTTAAGCCATGTCATGTCATTAGCCATATCATTGAACATTATCATCTGTGGTTAATGTATTTTCATCTGTGGTTTATGTATTTTAGTATGTCAAAACTGGGGGCTGAGGGNTGGGGAGTTAGCTCTGTTGGTCAGAGTGCTTGCTACACAAGCACCGGGACCTGGGTCCCAATGTCCAACACTTGCATAAAAGCCAGGCCTGACTACGAGTGCTATAACCATGATATTAAGAGACACAGAACCCAGGAGCTCATTCGCCAGCCAACTTGGCCAAAAACACAAGCTTCTAATTCAGTCAGAGACCCTGTCTCAAGGTAATAAAGCAATAAGGCAGAAAATGACAGAGGAAGACAACTGATGTCCTCCTCTAGCCTCTTGTGTGCATTTGCACATGTGTGTACACACACACACACACACACACACACACAGAGAGAGAGAGAGAGAGAGAGAGAGAGAGAGAGAGAGAGAGAACAAAATAAAAAAATCAGAAGCTCCGCTAAGGCAGAGACAGGTTCTTATTTTTTTGTTTGTTTGTTTTTGAGTAGCTGGCACCTTCAACACATCATTGGTGGTATAGATAAAAGTGCTCTGTAAATTCTAAAGCAATTTATGCATGGAAGATATCCTGACCTGTCAGAACTGCGAGGACGCAGTTGTAAGTCATGCTGAGACCTTAGTGTTCTTTCCAATTGGGAAAGGAGCGGAAACTAGGGCAAGAATCTTAACTGCAGCATCGAAACTGGATGACAGTGATCGGAGGCACCCATAAAGGTGCCTGTCCCAATTGTACTATGCTATGCAAAAATAAAAACATCCAAATGTTAGGTGCTTCTGGGCAGAAAGGGCCAGGTTGAACAGCCTGACCATTTAAAGGCAGACCCCTCATCCCTGTGCTAAGAATCAAGGCTTACACTTTAAGGAACTCTTGATAACTGTGGAGTGAAAATTTTGGGTTCTCGGAAGAATAAAGCAACAAAGTCAACAGCACCAATAACACCAGCGGTACTTTACCAGCAAGTTCGGATGCAGGCTTTGGATCCAGGCTACCCCATTCCCGAAGCTTTCGTCTTAANCACATCAATATAGTCCATTTGAAGAGTTGGTATTTTAGACCCAAAGGGCCTTATTTCTATTCAATATCTGTAGGTAAAATGGCTTTACATTGTTTTCAACAAAACTCCCAGGGAATAGGTCTGATGACATCATTTGTAATTCAGGGAGGAAGACGTAAAGGCTCCAGGTGACATTAGGTTACACAGGTTAATCAGGTTAATGTAATGTCAATACATTAGGTTAATGTAATGACATTACATTAGACCGTAAGCCTCAGTTTCCCTACCTTCAGTGAGATGAAACACATTTCTCTTGCTAATCCCATAGGGTTGTTTTGAGAGTCGAAGAGGTATATACACACGGAAGCGTTTGGAAAGCTATAAATCCCTATGCTAAAGGAAGGGGNATTTCAATTGGTACCATAAAGTCACAACATCATTCTATCATGCTAGGGATCCTTTCTTGTGGGAGGGACTGTGGTCTCTTTCCATGAACAACTACTGCAATCACTCTGTCTCTCTAAGGCCAGGCTCATTGACTTCCAGGGCCAAGTGGATTCAGATTGGGAAGTCATTCTCCATTTTTCATTTGTTAGCTGTGGTTTTGCCTTCCTGAAGATCTGGTATACTGTATGGTTGGTCAATTGTGATAGGATCCATAAAAATGGCTGCCATTTTATTAATTGGCAACATGTTCTTAATGGTACTTAGTGGTTTGTAATTGATTTCTCTGCCATACAGTTTTCCCAAGGTTTCCAAGACTCCTAACACTCAACATGGGTCCCTAGGTTGTCTCTCACTGGAAAATAGACTTTGGCGGAATTACCAACAGATGGGTCTAATATTCCTAACTAATAATGAAATAGTGACCTTGAAGTAGAGAACAAAAGAAGAAAATCAACTACAGGTACACCTGAACCAGAGACTGAGCTAGAACTACAGGGCAGACACAAAGATGCTATAGCTCTTTAGCCTAATGTTAGTCAACCTCCCTCCTCCTTGTTCCTGTAAACCATGCCTCCATTGTAGCCAAACTTGATGAGATTAAAGAGAATGCAGCTACAGTAAAAATTTTCCTCAGGATACAGACACTGTCATCTCAGGAGAAGTTAGAGTGAATACCTGGGGTAGAGACATGAGGATGGCTGTTGAGAAACACGCGAACAAACCCTTACTCATGGCAAAGGGTCAACTGGATGGGGAAACTGAGTCATATTTGGAACTATACAAACTGTTTGTTGTCTTGTGTTTGGCTCACTCTATCTCTCTTCCCCACCATGTAAGGCACCGGAGGCATTGTACCTCTGCGCTTCCCTACAGCTAACAATGAATATTACTGGGTTTTGGAGGGATCACGAGTCTCCTCACTGGTCCATGCAAACCACAATCCTGATGCTCTGCCCCCTAGTGGCTGGGTGTGGCACATACTGAGATACGAAATCATTCACTATCCTCCAAGTTCCTCCCAGTTTGGAGGGTTACACTGAAGAAAAATGTTTCCTTCACTGAATTTACGATGTCAAAATACAAGCAGACTTATAGGAGTTACGTGTCCTAAAGGAACTTTAAAATATCAATAATGCTCAAAAAAAAAAAAAGAAAAAGAAAGAAAAGAAAAAAAAAATCAGAGGTTGGTCTGACAAAATTTGGGAGAAATGGCGGCCCTGAAAGCTTGGGCTTGGAGGGCAAGACGCACATGGAAGACTGGGGGCTCTGGGGGCTCCCAGGTCCACCCCCAGCCTCTAGGGGAGATCCCTGATTCTTCTCTGCAGCCCTACACTGTTGAAACATTCCAAGGCTAACCCTCTGAGGAAACCCTGTCACTGTGCAATGTTTCTCTGTCGGTTTTTTTTTTTTCTTTTCAAGCTTAATATGAAACGTGTCATATAGCACAATCTGTCTGAGTCGGACTCAGGCCTTGCTGGAGCTCGCAGGGTTTGCTGGAATCCCTCCGAGAAGGGCTCTATGTAAGACCTGTCTCTTATACACATCTAGATGTGTATAAGAGACAGGTGTATGTGCACACCCACTCCTAAGTGAGGCCATGGATTCCGTGTTGACTTTTTGGGTCCGGTACAATGGTGGCAT
Organism: Neotoma lepida; assembly: GCA_001675575.1. Lineage (NCBI taxonomy): Eukaryota > Metazoa > Chordata > Mammalia > Rodentia > Cricetidae > Neotoma > Neotoma lepida. Next base: position 138,932 of record LZPO01034922.1, read on the forward strand.
TATGACAGACAGAAGGACAAAGTACACGGAGAAGAAAAAAGGGGGAAAAAAATGACAGGAAGAAAGGGGTGACATTTTACCCTTGCCTTTGAAGTGGCTGCAAATTCACCAGATGAAATCTGAAAGGAAGAATTACAGGCAGTCCCAAGGCCAAAGACAAAGCGGCTAAGGATGTTTCCCGATAAAGTGTGTGTGTGTGTGTGTGTGTGTGTGTGTGTGTGTGCGCGCGCACACGTGGACATCTGCATACACACGTGTGAGTAACCAGATGTGCGCAGGAGATGCATAGACATACCCCTGCAGTCAGAGTCCGTGCAGACCTCCGTTTGAGCCGAGGAGGCAAACACCTTTTCATAAATTTATCTGAGCATGAAAAGCATGTAGAACGGCCACGGCTGAAGATGAAAGGAGAGAAAATCCTGCGGAAATTATTAATACCTTAGGCCGTCTAAGACTCAACCTGAATGCAGACACTAGGGCTCCCAGCTTTGCCATTAAAGCCAGGGCCTAAATTATTGATCTCTTGCCTTTATCAGCATAACAGTCACGTCCCAGTATCGGGATCTAAGTACACTGCAGTCCCTCTGCTGCAGCCACTGAAATAATTAGGAGAAATTCTCATTAAAGGAGAGTGAAAGGTTCGGAGAGAGGCAGACCAAAGGGTCTGGGAGAGGGTTTAATGTCTTCCAAGGGGTCGGGAGATTACTGGGATCAAATCCCTGAGCAGTGCCCACGGATGACAGCTTATCAAAAGAGGAACAGTACAAACAAAACACACACACAGTGACCCTCTCTGGTGTGTTTACATCCATGGGTGTCTGTATAGTCACACGCATGCTGCAGGAAATCAGTGCCCGTGACTATGCATGTGGATACACGGCAGGACTGAGCATGGCATGTCAGAGGGGGGGANGAGAGGGGAGAGGCGGGGGAAACCAAAATGCATGAAAAATAAGTAAAAGGAGACCCGTTAATAATGGAAAGCTCACTATGGACTTTTCAATTTAATTTATTTCTCCTTTTAAAGCCCAGGGGGAGTGCAGGGAGGCCGGGAAGTGGGGTACACGGGCANGCAGACACTTTCCCATGGGCTGGCAGAGACACCAGGGAAACAGACACCAATAAGGAAGCCAGCACACTCTCCCAGGACCTGATTTCAAGGGAAAGCAGTCTCCTATTGATTTGAAGGCAGTCACCCAGCTTCGTCTCCCCTCCCCCACCAATTAAAAAAAAAAGATCAGTCCTCCACACATGTTCCCAGAAATGGCCTAGACTTATAGATAGAGCAAAGGACAGCCAACAGCCCTTCAAAACTGTGCTGATGAAGGGAAGGGGCCATGACAAGGGATAGTGAAGAAGAGGCAGGCTGAAGAAGTGTGGGGTGATATGTGTCTCCCACCCAGCTCCAGGCAGGCTCAGATACATGCAGAGGAATTTGGGTACATGCAGGCACACTCAGGCACACACACACACACGCTCACACACACACATGCACACAAAAAGTTGGCCAATATTTAATGTCAACATGCAGTAATTTGGAAGAAAAATTCCATCTCACACAGCTAATCGGAATTGTTAGAGAAACCATTACCACAAACACTGGGTACATCTGAAATTGATTATTTTTACTTCATTTCGTTAATGAAATCCTCCAGCGACCAAAAACTAACCCTGAACAAATTTCTATATAATGAAGGGGGGGGTGGGAATGAGTGACTTCTCTAACACAAATAAAAGGAAATAAAAAGAGGACTACCTTCATATTTGACATACACACATTTACATGTATATGTTACTTTGTGATTTCTGGCTGTGTGAAATAACGGAGCCAAGCTGGAATCTGTCCCCACCATCTTGTGAGCACTGGAACATTAGCATGGACCTCACATCCCAGAAGGAGCATCACATCATTAAATGTCTTGGGCTGGTGCATAGGGAAGAGGAATGCGGGATGTCACTGGCTGATAGGGAATGATGTTATTTATTAGGGAACACTTACCAGAAACTGCATTTTCTCCATTTGCATTGGCTAAGGCCAGGCTGCCTTTGCAAAAGTGCACGCAGGAGGAGACACACGCAGGAGGGGACGGGCCTCAGATCCTCCCCCATGCTCCCCTCACTGTCCCTTTAATCTTAGCAGCTTCGGGACATTGGCTTACATGACACTCTCCTGCCACTTCCCTTCCCTCCCTGGCTACTTTCAGCACTCCATAACTCCCCTACCTCCTCACCCCTCCCCACCCAGCTACCCCAGAACTGTTCTGTAGTTATAAAAGCCTCCAAAGCCCCTTTCCTTCCCTTGGTACCAGCAATCTCAGCACACTCAGTTTCAAAGACTTTCCTTTCTACTCCCACCTTCTTTTCAAACCCGACCTATTCACACCCACACCTGCCCCTGCAGAAAGCTGGTCAGGGAGAAGTCAGCATGCCCACGAGAAAAGGTCACCTAGCAGTGCCTGGAAGTCTGCTCGCCCTGAATTTGTGATTCAGCAGTCATACCGGGTGAAGGAGAGGCGGGTAGCTGACATACATATTTCTTAATGAGAGGAAGGGGAAAACTGAGTTAGGATTTCCAGTGGAAGTCCTGAAATTTTACACTAGGGGATCCTCCTGGAGAGGGGTTGTGTGCGGAAACATAATAGCTAAATGCTGGCCCCCAGCCTCTCTTCTCCTCGGCAGTTATCCAACAATCTAGAAACTTGCTTTAAAGGTGCAAGCTCCAGGCCATCCCCTCAAANTGAGGACTGTGGCTATTTTCCCACGTGCCTCAGAGGAANAGCAACCATCCAGTCTGTGGAAGCACTTGGTCACTTGAGGGCAGAGTGTCCCTTCCTCGGGGACTCATCTCACAGCAGTCAAACCTGCAGGGGAAATGCCGCAAGCAGATAATCAAATCTCCATGTGGCTAGCACCTTTGGAATCNGCAAAGGAGAAATGGCTCAGATCATAGGCATCTGGGAAAATCCATCAGAAAGAGTTAACAACTGGAAACATACACACCCAACATCACAGCCCCTTCATACATAAAACAAATGCTAGTGTAANGGAAGGGAGAAACGGGCAACAATACAGTAATGGTAGGAGATGGTGAATACCTGTAACAAATCCCCCAGTGGGCGCATACACAAACCANGTGGAGTGCCAGGAGGTCCTAGAAGGCTGTGAACATGTGTTAGGGACAAACGTGTAAGACAGCAAACTTCCGAAGAATATATAGGTTTGTTGCATAAACCTAAGAAAGGGGGTGGGGGTAAGGGATAGAAAAGCAGACCATGCAGATCTTCCAGAATCTTCAACTTCTGGACGGAACTCCTGGTGCTTGAACTTGGAGACTGTTTCCAGGAAGTAAACAGAAGGAAAAGGGAGAGACTGGTCTTTCTATGAAATCAAATTTTCTCACCTGCAATACCCANGTCTGCTGGGAGAGTCTACCCCACCCCAGTATTTATTGGGGGGAACCCCTTATCCCCAATCTCTTGCTCCTGACTCCTGATGCAGGGGCCTCTNCCCCACCTAAAGAAAGTGGCCGAGTGTAATTATGCAGAAAGCACCACTGGAGCTATATCAATAAGACAGACGTCTGTTGTATCATTCTCTCTCAGTAAGGCATTTCTTCTCCCCAATTGCTCATATAGAATCATAGCCTAATAGCATCCCATTAACATAATTGCCAACACAACTAGTGTTCCGTGTCTCAGAGCCATTTACTTACTTTACCATAAAGAATACCAAAACAGCCCTAAAATCACAAAGAGGAGGGAAGATGAGGGGTGGGTGATGGGGGAGGCGAGAGGAAAATTTTACCCTTTTATATTTCCCATGCTCCCCAGAGTGGGGGCTCCAGGATGATAAACACAGGAGTGCCTCTCTCTCATCTGTGGGAATCGTAACACAGGGCCTTCCTACCAGACTCCCAAGCAGACGTGTGCTAAAATCTAAACGGATTCTGCCAGGCGAAATGAAATTCCCATTATTTTTAATTAATCCTTAATTAAAATATATTACTCCGCAGATTCCGCAAATCTCTCTTAATATGCAAATGCGGCCCATTCAAGGATATTTACATATCATTAATTAAAACGGCACATTCTTTCAGTCTAACAAGCTGAGGGGCTGTGGCTGCTGCCACATTGGCTCGAGGAGCCCTTCCTGGCAGTGCCAAGCTCATCTGATAAAAAGATGTCAAGCGTTGGCTGTGCCTAGGGAAGGTGAGGTGAAAGAGGAGGAGGACCTCATATTCTGACGCTTTTGAGCACAAGGGCTTCAAATATTATCTTGGGGCTGTAGCCAAATGATTTTGGCAGGGCTTGGGGGGGCCCCTGCTATTGACACCTATCTGAAGATCCCTCAGGGCCCAGCCCGGCTGGGTCTTGGCTCTGAGACCAGTGTGTTTCTCACTTTGGTGAGTGAGTCATGGTGGAGGTAGGCTGGGTGGAGGAAGATGCCGGCCTGTGAGAAGAGAGAGGATTTGTGCACACTTGTCTGGGATTTGCCTTCGAACTGAAGACTTTCTGAGCCGGAGCAAAGCCATCTCCCGAAATCGAGATATAATTAGCTTTGGTGGGAAGACTGAATAAAGTACACCAATTCTTTTACCAGTTGCTTAGGTGAACAACAAAAGACTTCCCAGGAAAAAGGAGTCTCCTGGGTGAGGCTCTCTGGCTCATTTTTGCAGAGTCTTGCAAAGCAGGCTTGGGGCGACTATTGGGANCTAGTAATAGAAGGATGATCACACTGTAGTTCTTGACCAATAAACAAGGTGGAACTCACCTCCAGACTGCACTTAGAAGTGAGCACCAATCACTCTATCTCCACAGACTAGTTCAGTCAGTCAGGAAGGGGCCTACAAACAAGTTTCACCTACTCGTGATGACACAGAGTGGTCAGCCATTTGTGAACAGAAAGAGGGCCTACAGGCTTAGCCTCCTGAGGCTAGGACAGGGTAGGGAACAAAGACGAAAGAAGTATAAGCTGCACTGACAATAAGATGTACTGTCCTGAGGCCTCTGTACTCCACACTTCTGAGACTCCCACTCAGTGACATGGGTGCCTGACAGCTAGCTGGGTTCCTTTGCTAACTGAGTGACTCAATCTGGTACAAGTATTTCCCATTGGTGCCTTAGCAAAATTACAGCTGAATGCATGNTATAGGCATCCATGGCCATTTTTTAATACATGAAAGGAAGAATATTACATCCTTGAATACCAATGGCCTAGTGTGGTCCCTTGAAGCTACTTATCAAATCCTGACAGGGGCCTGATGCACACAACACCCTGAGGCTGAAGCACTGCCCAGTACCTGTAACACAAGGCTCTCTGGTCTTAACTCAGTGCCCTCTGGTTCTCTCTGTACTCAGGAGTTCTGCCATAGTCAGAGTTATTGCTCCTCCAATATTCAATCTTTTCACACTGTAAACTTCCATAAGGCACAGGCCTTAACTAAAATTACTTCACTGCTTTCTCCTTAGCTCATCGCCATGCAAAGATGAACTAAATACACACACTAAGCTCAAACTGATATCAGTGAGGGAATGGAAAGGTAACAAGGGTAAGATTCACGAAGATGGGGGAGCTGGCCTGAGAAACTAGAAGTCGTGGTACTCTGTGTGGGGAAAGCAAAGGAGTCTTCAAAACAGTTAGCTAAAAGGGGCCAAGCTACCCCAAGAGAGGCGTGATGTCAGCCACTACTCCTGAAGCTCTGCTCAAGGATAAATCCAGAAACAAAGCTCAGCTGTCCCTAGGGCAGGCAGGCTATGGGCTAACAGCTGGCTTCCTAGAATCTCTACGCCTCAGTCTATTCATCTGGAAAAGGGGAAATAAAANCCTTTTTATAGGTCTCTGTGAAGATGAACTGAGAGAAGGAACAGAACACAGAATCAGGACTTCTCAGAGGCAGCAGTTATGGACAGAAGAGGTGGCTCAGCAGTTGACTGCTCTTCCAGAGAAGCTGAGTTC
>LZPO01034922.1:159262-172200 GCA_001675575.1 Neotoma lepida
AGAGTTCATCTCTTCAGGGAGACAGAAGGTGAAGTGATTACGGAACGCAGCTATATGACAGAGCTGGATTAGACTTGAAGGCCCATGATAGATAACGAATTCTAGCACATTCTAGAACATTCTAGTACCACCTGAAGATGAGTTGAAGAGATTGTCAGGAACACGGTGATGACTCTACTTTGCCTGCCACATAAAAAGGAAGGAAGCACATCAACGACTCCAAAGGCACGCAGCTACTGTCACAAAAATCATGTTTCCCAGGCTCTTCACAGGGTTTTCCTTCTTTGGGCCCGAGTCTAATTACAAGTCTGCCCTGAGGCTCACTCCCTCACTAAGGTAATCCCTGCAGAAGATGCTTTCTTTCCTCATCTGAATCTGAAAGAANAGAGCCAAAGGCTTTCCCATCATAGGGTGTTGACTAACAAGACCCTCNTCTTTCTGAGCGGAGAGTGAGTGAAGAAAGGAGATTTGGAGGAAGATAGTGGGCTCCATCCCCACTACTGATAAGTTTGCAGACTTTTTTCAAACTATTCCGTCCCACTAGGCTTTGGTCCCTGCCCACTCCCACCCCCTAAAGTGAAGAAGAAACAAACTTCTGCTCTGCAAAACTTAGAATATGCCATCCCTAGAACATGCCTGGTATGATGTCAACACTCTAATACAGTGCTTCCCAACCTTGCTAACGCTGCGACCCTTTAATACAGTTCCTCATGTTGTGGTGACCCCCCCCCAGGCCATAAAATTATTCTGTCACTACATCATAACTGTAACATTCCTACCGCTATGAATTGTAATGTAAATATCTGATATGTGACCCCCATGGGGGTCACGACCCACAGATTGAGAACTCTTGGANCCTAGTGGATGCCAGGTAGGGAGGAGGTAGTGAGAGAATATTGCAGTATTTCTGGAGCTTCTCAGCCTTGCAGTCTGTGAAGAACAAGCAACAGGAGCCAAACTGACTCTGCATATTACACAAATAACCTATGGCCTGGTAACCCCGAAGCACGGGTCCTTCCTTCTCCCGCTCGTTATCTCACCCCTAGTCATTATCTCTTTCTTCAGACATTCTCAACTTTGCCTCCTCTCATCACTCTCCCTGGGTCCCCTGAGCAGTATTTCACCCACTCTGGTGCATAACACAATAAGCCGGTCTGCTCTGAGAAAATACTTATGCTCAGCACCAACCCCTAGAGGTTCTGATTTCATTGTTCCGAGGTAAAACCCAAGCGTTGGTGGTATTTTGTAAAAGTTCCCCAGGTGATTTTAATGTGCAGCCATGGTTGAAAAGCACTCTATACCAAATATACTTGTTATTGAAAGGTTTATGTATAACATTTTAAAAAAAAAACGTTTTTATTGCCATTTTTACTGCCTCAACAACTTGGCAGGAGGGATAGGCTGGCTTCACCTACAAAGAAAAGCTCCGTGGCCTCCCTAGACTATCATACCTGGGAGGGGCTTCACAGGTCACCAGGTCACCTCCATTGCACAGAAGAGGACCAGAAAGAAAACTAGCAGAGGGGCTTATTGCCAGGGCTGGAATCCAGACATAGACCTCAGTTCTACCCAGTCTGCCTCCTGTGGCTTCAGTGTCAGCTCCTGGATATGGAGACCTCCCCCTGGACCTGCTCTTCACTCCATTCTTACCCTCCTAGCATTCCCTCATGTTCTTCTCTCCTCCACTGCTAAATGCCCCCAAAGTTTTCCATATATAGTGCCCCGAGCTTTGAGAGAAAAGTTAGCGTGAAAATCTTAATAAACAAATAAATAATTCATACTAGGTATTAGTTTATTCTCTGCACCACTGGCTTTCAAACAGTTCTTAAAAGCCGACTCTTACCCATAAAGGCAAATGAATAAAATCTATGAAATACCAGTGTGAAGATCTAAGTCAGGGAGGCAGAGGCCCGAAGCCTCCCAGGCAGGGCCAGGAGGGTAAGACTGAGTACCTCCACACCTGTCCCAGGGTCCAGTGGGAACTAGATTAAAAACAAAAAAAAAAAACAAAACAAAAAAAAACCCACCAAGGCTCCACAGAATACATGGTGGCACTGAGCTCTATGGAGGGCAGCCCCACAGAAGCAAGGACATTATACCGCATACATTCATCTCCAGGAAGCGAGAAGTGTCAAAGAAGACACTTCCACAGAAAAAAACAGGTTGTGAACTGGCTGTTGAGAAAAATAAGAAACATGGCAATGGTTGGACTTGCTCAAGCAACTCAACCCTCAGATGGGATTTAGGTCTCCTAAAATGGTTGAAACTTCCCTCTTAAGCTGAGCTGGGCGTGTGGCTCTCACCTATAACCCAGTACTCAGGAGGATCACTGAGTTCTAGGCCAGCTTGGGCTGCAGAGTAAAGCCTTGTGTCAACACAAACATAGGATTAGTGACCCTGTCTTCAGGAGAAACGAGNACTAGTTACACACGTGTGCACACTGATTGGGAATAGTTCCCTGCCTGCAATCGTCTCCCTACCCAGAAGCAAGGAAGCATGGAGAAAAAAGGGCAGCAAAAGGCCATTTTGGTCACACCTTCCTATCCAGATGCATCCACAGGTTCTCAGCAACAAGAGCAGTGTGAGGAAGCCCACACCAGGACTCTTAAGAAGTAGTTTTCAGTTGACGCTTTCAGTGGCTGACAGTGTCAGCCTTTCCTACTGCTAACCAAACCAGCTAGGCACTAACTATTGACCCAAGTAGTCAAGTTTGCCAAANGCCTCAGACNGATTCCCTTTTTTCTTTTTAAATTAAATATATGGGTCTATGTGCAGGTATGCAAAGGACGTGTGTGAGTGCCTACAGCGGCCAAAGGCTTCGGATCCCCCTTGGAGCTGGAGTCACAGGTTTCTGTGTGCCACATTATGTGGGTTCTGGGAACGGAATTCTGGTCCTCTAGAAGAGCAGTGAGTGCTTTTAACTGCTGAGCCATCTCTTTGTAACTCCAGCTCTAGAGAGGAACCAATGCCCTCTTGCAGCCTTCATGGTTACCAGGCATATGTGCACATGATGCACATACATGTATAGGCAAAGCACTCATACACATAAAACCAATTTTTTAAAAAATGAATAAAAATAACAAGTTCCCTTTAAAAATAATGAATAAATAAAAATAAAGGGCTACCCAAAAAAGAAGACACAGATAAGAAAAAAACTAAAACACCTTCATATTCCCATTTTGAGTTGATTATCAAAGCACTTCTGTTTGGTCCCTGTGACATTTCTACAGGGCAGCTGTCACAGTCCCCATTTACAGATGAGAACATCAAGGCTGAGAAAGANGAAGCAGCTTGCCTAAGGTCCAGCAGCCAGTGTGTCAGGGAGCTTGAAGCCAGGCCTTCTACTTCCAAATGCAATATTCTTTCCGCCTCAAGGAAAAGCAGAGACAACCGCAAAACTGGAACTCAGGTGGGTCAGCACCACCACTTCCAGACTTCCAGGGGGCAAATCTACACATTAATCAGGAGTGGAGCAAGGATTCCTATGTGTAGGGAGGAATAATGGGCCATCGACTACGTCAAAGGGCCACTGACTTGGTCCTTAAGATTCCATCCCAAGTCTTTCTGTCATTTTTTTCTTCCCATCGCTTTTGCACCAAAGTCTTTTTGATTCCCCGCCTCAACTCCCTATCCCTAACCCCCCTTCCTCCCTAGGCCTTCAGATTCCCTATTCATCAAGGAAATGAAATCCATATGCATAATTCATTTCTTTTGTGAACTTTTTCCCCTGCAGGGAGCATGCTCCCTGTGCATTGGGAACAGAGCTATTGACAGAAGGCCGAAGAGCAAGGGTATAGAAATACCTTCCCCACTTGGTCAGGACAGACCAGGGACAAAGGTTAGGGCTAGACCTCTGCTGACTGACACCTCAGGCTCCATCATTCTATCTCACTAGAATGAGGGGCACCCTGCTCTGGCTATTAAGGGACAATAGGCTTCATCCTTAAGGGGGCCCAGAAGCCTGGCGGGAATGGAAGCCTGGTTTCCAAACCCACTGGCTGCCTCATGGGTAGGAAAAAAAAAATCAATAGAGTCCTCCCGCTCCTTCGTGTCTCTGCTCATATTCAAAACCCAAAACTAAACAAAGAGATCTACACCGTGCCCAAGGCTCCATGTTTAACAGCTGTTGCATTTGGAGAAAAAGCAGTCCCCAGTCCACAGTCAGATTTGAAAAACGGCTTTATTAAGAGAAAGATTTACTGTGCATGAACTTCGAATCTAGAAAGCAGAGGAAGGGGCAGCTGAGAGACAGACTTGCCAGACAGAGGGCCAGGGCTGAGCTCACTGGCTAATGCTACCTTTTGGCAAAGTGCACTGACCGGTATAACATCTTCAACAGGCCTGGTCTTCAGTGATTAACTCTTTAACAGCAGCCAACTGCAGGCCTGCTTCAGAAATGCCCAATGCCAGACTCTTAAGGCCAATGTGGCATTTTTATGTGGCATAGTTTATCTCAGGGAGACTGTGTGACGTAGCATCCTGTTTCAATGTTTTGTACCCATGCTCCTTTTCTCATTTTAGCTTCTACCTCTCTCTAACAATAGAAACAGAACAAAACACACAATGGGCAAACATTTTAGATTTGGGGATCCTTATGCCTGGTTTGCCTAAATAGCAACTTAAACTGTATTGTTAATATTTCATCCCACATTTCGGGGTCCACGTCNTAGAAGTATGTTAGGCTCCTTTGGAGGTACTGTGGAGGCTCCTGGCATTATCGGGCTTGGACATAGGGCTCCTAACATGGGCTGGTCTGAATTGCCATCAAATNAAGACGAATGAAATTTCATTTACTCTTTACCTTTTTCTCTGAGTGACCAGATAGGATGAAGCCAATGAACAAGGGGGAGACAAGTGTATCTACCAATAAATTTAAAGTGACAGACATTGTATTGTGATCCCTGTAAGATTAACTTAGAGAGACAAAACACCCAGTGTCTGTCATCAATGTGTGAAAACCAGAAAACAGCTCAGTAAAGACATTAAAAACAGGAGGAATACCATCTGAGGATCTGAGGATCCTGCTCTGACCCCAGAGATCTGTGCATTTAGAAAATAAGTGGACAAGGAATCCTGAGGTTGAACTAACCCAAGCAACATACACACAGTAGGGCAAAGACACTCCTGACAGTTATCAGGGATCCTGGGTACCCTCTACATAATAGTCCTCAGACCACTACTGCTCTATGTCAGGGCTTAGCGGTCTCATGAACATGGGTTCGGGTCCCTAGCATGCCTCTTATTGGAAAAATTCTCAAACCCCACCTGTAAATTACATGTTATCATGTCACTTCTTCATGGGATACGGGACTTTACGATAGACAAAATAATTTGGTACTCTGCTCAGTATGAAGTAATTACCCAACAGGTTGTAGCTTTAAAAACACAAACAAGTATTAGCTCATTTTTTTCCTTTGGAAACAAACTCAGAAATGNAAACTGGTGTGGTAACAGATAACTTGATTTGGCACAAGCTGGGTCACATGCTGGAATTTACAAATAAAACTGCTTGCCTATGTGCAGTACACCATCTATTTGGTTCTCTGATGGGCTGGCTAGAAAAACAGGTCAGAGAATTAGGTAAATAAGCCCTTTCACCAAAGGCTAGCCTTTCCAATCCATTCTATGACCTGTGCCCTTCCTGTCTGTGAGGAAGAACTCAACCTGCCCTCCTTCTTTCTCCATAAGAGCATGTCAGCATAGCTCCGGATCTTCTACTAAATCTGGACAGTAAGTGGCATCACCCTGTCATGGGGGTACAGAGAGCATCTGCAACGCCCCATTTCACTGCTCTGTGTTCCTATCTCCGGGCTTCATTAGCATATTTCAGCATTGCCTTGATGGATGAAGATAGATGGGGAACATCATCCTTGGTGAAATCACTGTTTCATCAAGGTTAAATCAGCCCCAAGCTTCACCACCTCCCTTTGTTTGGCTAGGTCTCTAATAACAAAATTAACGGCAAAATTAATGCCCAGGAGGCTCCCTGTGAAATATACTGATGCCCCCAGAATGAAGCTTTATTCTGGACCTCCCAGTTTACAATCCATCAATCAGTAGCTTCCATACTTTATCTTATAATAAAACATCACCGTCATCGCAGCAGACGTCTGCCTCTGTCTTTTCATCTGAAACACCCAGGCTGGGAAAAGAGTAAAGGGTGGGCTGTTGCCTTGGAATCGTCACAACATTGACGGTCCAAGCATGGAACCTGCCTCCACAAGTAGACCACTTGCTCCTTGAAGCACAGGTAGGGGTAGCTTTGGTTACCTTTCCTCTCAACATCTGAACTTGTAAATAAATAGTTTGTCTTCACGAAGTCCCTGCTGGAGTCATGATGATTCAGGCACCTGATCCGATCAATAAATGCAGACCAAACACTTGTTATCTGACAAAGATTGCCTAGGACAAGCTTCCAGTCTTTATCCCAGGCTGCCCAGCCCAAGCTGAGGAACAGCTCTGTCAGGTTCGAGAATCACCATTAAAAGCTCTGCTATACTAATCAGACAGAGACACACAGGTGCTGCTCCCGGGGTGAGGAAAGGAGACATGCCCTGGATGGCCTATTCTGAGATACCCCANGGCAGGAAGGAATGTGGTAGGGGAGGGCCAGGTCAAACAGTGGGGGTCACACACCTGGGGCAGCTGCTAGTGCCATTTCCTATTGGGAGTCACAACCTGTTGGCAAGACTGACTTGGCCTGCNCTGGGTTCCCCTTGTTCTTAAGTGTGGCTGTGACAAATTTCTNNGACTTTCCTTTGCAGAGAAGTCATGGTGGAATGATATGAAAATGCCAGTGGAAATGAGCAGATGTGGTGATGGGCTTTCGTGGGAAAGTAGAATATTAACAGCTTATATATTCAAATGATTTTTTGTAATTTTTAAAATTCTACTTATTCTTATATAGTTATTTGAAGTTTGAGAGTTTATTTTTGTCTTTTTTTTTTTGATACAGTGTCTCATATAGCCCAAGCTAGCTCTGAGCTCTTATGTAGCCAAGGATGGCCTTGAGCTTTTGATTCTCCTGATTTCCTATGTCACAGTGCAAGAACTTTAGGCCCGCACCACCATGGTTTATGGGTTTATGTGGTACTGGGGATGGAGCCCAAGACCTCATGAATGCCAGACAAAAGCAATCCACCTATAGATCTCCTGTCTTCAAGTGATTTTTGCTGAGATAAAGAGAGAGAATAAACCCCAAACCAGCAAGCATGTCACATAATTAATCAAGGCTCTTACTTCACTGGACCTCAGTTTTCCAGGGATATTTGTGAGGGTGAAAGGTTTAAAATGTATCAAGTGTTCTGGCTTCCTTAAAGGAAGGGTGTTAGCTGAGGAGCAAGTCATCTGGACCATGTGAAATCAAAANCAAGCTGGGAGCTCTGCCACAGAAAGGCTGCGAGCACACACAAGACTCTCTCACTATTTGGACACTTTGAAATTTGCCAGGCAATAAAACCTCTGCCATTGCTATGTCCTCTGACTTTCAATAAAAATTGTGATTCTTCAACTGCGCAGAAAGAAGGAGCGACCAGGACAGCACATAGGTCTTAAAGCTGATCCTCAAGTCTGCTGTCCTCCTTTCTCCCCGTGAACAACTGAAGAAACATCACCCAGCCATGCCAGAACTGAGGCTTCACCATAAACCACTGCTGGTGGGTGACAAGGAGGCCTCAGAACAGCCACAGAAGCACTGTGTGGAGCAAGAGCCAAGAGCCAGCTCACTTCCACCCTTGGCTAAGGAGCAGAGCAACTGAGGGATACAGCCTGGAACAGACTTTCACTGCTCTGCTGGTCTAGAGGAGGCCCCCAGGACTGGTCTAGTTTCTGAGGTACCACAGTGGGAACTGTTGGGTTTCTTCAGAGACAAGCGGATGAGCAAAGAAGACCACACCTCTTTATGTCTCCTCTCATCCCTCCTCTCTCTCTCTCTCTCTCTCTCTCTCCTTCCGTCCCCCAACCACCAAGTAAAGCACTTAAATTAGTCTATCACCAGTGTGCAGTGACACGTGACTATGGAATGTGAAAGTCAGAGAGAGGACAGGAATGAAGGAACACGTGTAGAATTTTAGAACCACGCTGCCCCAGGCATTCTAGTCAAGCCACAGAATGGCTGCTAGGCAGACGCCATCAGAGGACCACGCCCTCCCGGCACAGACAATGAGAAGTGGTTCAGGATGTGAGTTATCTTGGAGAGGTTGTAGCTTCAATGGCTCAGGTTCCGCCATTGATAGAGAGAATAAGCTATTAACAGTTGCTTGCCCAAAGAACACTGTACCTGTGTTTAAGACACAGAATTGCTTCAAGCAAGCAAGCCCTGGCTTTCATGCTGGTGTCACTGTACCATTTCCAATTATCTGTATTGTACAAGGAATAAGCTTTCCAGTAGTCCAAACTGACAATTCTGGTTTTGGGGTTTTTTTTATTTTGGTTTTGGTTTGGTTTGGTTTTTCAAGATAGGGTTTCTCCATGTAACAGCTCTGGCTGTCCTGGAACTCCCTCTATAGCCCAGGTTAGCCTCAAACTCACAGAGATCCACCTGTCTCTGCCTCCCAAGTGCTGGGATTAAAGGCATGCGCCACCACCACCTGGGATTATTTTTTTTTTAAAGATTTATTTTTATGTGCATGGATGTTTTGCCTGTGTGTATACCTGTGTACCACCGGTGTGCCTGGTGCCCAAGGAGACCATCCTTCTGGTGCCCAGAAGAGAGCATCGAATCCACCGGAATTGGAATTATGGGTGGTTGTGACCTAACATATGGATGTGAAGAATGGAACCTATAGCCTCTGGAAGAGCAGCCAGTGCTACTAACTGCTGAGCAGTCTCTCCAGCCCCAACAATTTTGAATTGTAAACCTGCCTCACTCTTGGAACTCAAGAACACTATAATCTTTCTTGGAAAAGCTGAAGAGTACAGGCTCCTGGCAACTGCAGTTAGAGAGGCCATGTTTAAAGCCAGAGCTCTTGTATTGGGACCCATCTGTCACTCTTCTAACTAGTACACAACAAGTATACAAGTGGCATAAGGCTGGGCTTCACTCCTGCAGCTGTGCTTCACCCCTGCAGACCCCTCAGAAGCCATGTCTGACTCATCCAGAGAGTTCTCACCCATCTCACCATTTTAAAGTCCAAAAAGCTTCACCTCCACAGTGGTTCTCTGCCCGACTGCCTTCTGATTTACCAGGGGCTTCATCTTTACCAACAGAACACAAGGTTTCGGTACAATCTTAAAAATAAGAATCTCTTGGAATCCAAACTAGTCTCACTGTTTTGTATGACTATTGTTTCATCACCTGAGAGATGAGAGGAGTCCCAATCTCGGGGGCAGGGGGAGCTAAGAAACCATTGAAGGGCTGGAGAGATAACTCAGTCAGTAAAGTACCTGCCTCACATAAGCCTGAGAACTTGAGTTCACACACCCTGCATGCATAGAAAATGCTATGGCAGGGCACCATGTAATCCCAGCACTTGGAAGGCAGAGAGAGGAGGATGCCTGGAGTTAGCTGGCCAACCAGACTAGCTGAACTGGTGAGCTCCAGGTTCAGTGAGTGACCACAACTCAAAAATTAAGGTGGAGAGTGACTAAGAAAGTCACCCAATGTCCACTGCTGGCCTGTTTGTGCACTTACACTCATGTGCACCTATATACACAGAAAAACATAGATGAACATGTACGTATACAGACACACACCAAAGAAACAACAGAAAATGAACAACTGTTTCCCTGATACCCAGTGGATCAAGTCCACATCAAAGACAGCTCTTTGTTTAGAAGGTTAAGACGGAAGAAGAAAAACCCAGGAGGGTGAATCTGTAACACCAAGGTGGCTGCAGCATTCACCTCTCCTCTGAGTTCCTGTTCTATAANGCCAGAAGAGGGCTGACAGAAACCACCACTTCACAGGGATTGTAGCCAAATATGCTAACGGTCCCATGACTTTGAACCCACTGTGTGGCCAATATTGCCACCTATCTTAGTCAAGAGCACTGATCCTCAAGTGGAACAAGGCACTTGGGAAAAGCCACATGCTGGACAGCCTTCCAATGTCAAGCCTGTNCTTTGGCTGTGCCTCACCCCCTGNAGAGAGGAAGGTAGGAAGGGAGATGTTTAGCCCCTTACATTCATTGCCAAACAATATCTCCCTTCAGCCTTCTGTTCCAAGCACTTCCAGTTCTCCATAAATATAAACACCAGAACCTGGGAAGTCCGACACTCTGACCCAGAAGGCCTCTGCAGGCCAAGCCTCTTCAGACTGCAATGAGCAGACAGCCTCACAGAGGGATATCACATTTGAGGAGTGATAGAGTTAGGATAGAGGGCAGACCAGCAAGGATGCCTGGCCTTGATCCTGTCTCTTATACACATCTAGATGTGTATAAGAGACAGCTGGTCCACTGTATTCTTCCTGCATCTCACAGTGGCTAGGGCAGAGAGCGACCCACAGAAGCCATCTGCATTTTCCTACAGATCAAACAGGAAGAGGCACAGAAATCTGTGCAAGTGACCACGCTGCCGCTGTTGCTAGGCAGCATGATTATGTCCATTCCTTGCTGCTTGGCAACCAGCATTCCCATCCCATACACACACAGCCAAGTGCCCTTAACTGCTATCTTATAGCTTTCAAAGGAAGGAGCTGAATTTCAAGGGAACTTATGCACATTCATGGACAAACACGCCCTCATCAATAATCCACTGATGTTTAGAGGGTCCCTAGATTGAGATGTTTCTATTTAATCAGAAAGTGGAGACCTTGTACCTTAGAATTGCACAAATCTACTGAGTTCAGGGACATGCCAGAGAGATGGGGAAAGTGCCTGAGTCAGCAAGCCTGAACTTTGGGGGAAGAAAAGCTGGTCTACATGCCCCAGGCTCCTGAAAAGCCTGGAAGTGCAGCAGTCCAACCATGTGGTAGACAAGGATAAAGTGAAGAGTCAGCCAGCTACCTTGATGGGTGATGTTTCTTTCTGTTGTCCCCAACAAAACGTCACTGGAGTTTAGCACACTTCTCATAAGTGAGGGCAAAACTGTCCTCTAGTTATCTTGAACCTCCTTGGTCACAATCTGTCAGCTCCTCAAGAGCAGGGTCAAAGCCATCAACTTTGCTGTTCAGACTGAATAGCTGCCTACTGAATAATGGGACTCCCTCGACTCACCTTCTGTCTCGGGTGATAAAGAGACAGATGCCCGGGTCCCATGGGGCATCTCTGAGTACTTGAACTCAGGAGGCCTTTGCTTCTAACCGACTGCTTCGGCTATCAGCTCCACGTCCTTCCTGCCAGACCCACAAAAGCAACATACTGCTTCATTTTTCATTTGTTTTATTTGCACCCAACTTTTCAATGTTAGCTTCTCAAATGACTCCACAAGGAAGGACCATATGCAGTCTGGCNTTGCCTCCTGGAGAAAGCAGCCTTCTATGAGGGCACATGCATTCTCTTCTAAACTCTAGAAAATTCTCTAAGCACCATTCTGATTACACACTGAATGAAGGGAGATCACCCAACATGATAACCTCATTGGTATTTCGTTTTCTTCTCAGCCCCAGCTGGAGAATTTTTCCCCTCATTAAAATTAACGAGGTCAGTTTCCCAAGCTCAAGATACTGAGCAGCTCCTGGAGGTGGAGTTTTGTTTCTTAAATTGAGCTACAGCTCTCTAAGTGTGGAGTTATACCAGGCGTCATTTACTTTATTGCTGTGTAATAAGAAACCAAAATGGAAGGCCTAAGCTCTCCTCCTAACGTATCCTACACTTCAGCAGCCACATGCAAACATGCACAAACCACACATCCCCAACTCAGCCCCAGGGTTCTCTGCCTTTTGGCCACAAGATAACCTCACTGCTCTTTAGAAGCAACAGCTTAGTGGGAGAGATTAAGAGCTCAGAGGATGTAGTACAGTGGGCAATTTGAGAAGAAGGTAAAAGTCATTTTGAGTGTGTCCATGTAGAAAAGAATACAAGGTTAAAGGCTAAGAGTAGATAGGAGAGTTTCTGTCCTTCTCCACAAGTGACCAGATAGCTAAACCATAATGGGCCTTGGTTGACAATCAAAAGCCAGCAATTCTACCAAACACATTGAAGAATACTATGTTAAGAAATGAAATGGGTGCCCAGAGCTACAATGCTGGAGAAACGGACAAAAGGAGAGGATAAAAATCAAAGCTACACAAATCTTAAATTAAAATACACATTATTAAAAATGCCCTTTAAAAATACAACTTCCTAAGCAAGATAGACACTCTATGGGGAGCTACAAGCACACAGATCTCACAGGCTGCAAACAAGCTAGATGCACACACCTTGTTCCAAGCTGGAATAAGCGTTTAGGAAGTCCGTGGAGAAAGCAAATAGCCTTGTTCAGGCACACCCCTTAGTCGTCCTTTCAACAGGATCGTCTGTGACTAACCCAGCTACTTCCCTGTCTCCCTCTTCTCTGCACCACTCCTCCCCCACACAGACATGTGTTTCAACATAAATAAATAAAAGCTAACTGTACACTGATATCAAAAGAAAAAAGAAAGAGGAAAAGAAGATGTTGGGGACCAGAACTAAAGCCGGGGACTAGGGGGGCTGCTGGTTTGTGGAGGCCATTTCCCTAGGCCAGGCAGGAAGGGGGAGCTCCCTCCTGGCTCCCATTGTTGGCTGATCAAAGTCCAATCAGAAAGTAAGGGAGGAACTCAGCCAGCCTCATGTGATCTGCACAGGAAGCCAAGTGTAGAGAAAATGAGCTGTGTTTGTGAATAAGGTGCACCAAGACATCTTTACTGAGCATGCCAGAGAGACAGAGAGAGAGAGAGAGAGAGCTGTCTCTTATACACATCTAGATGTGTATAAGAGACAGAGCCTGAACTTTGGGGGAAGAAAAGCTGGTCTACATGCCCCAGGCTCCTGAAAAGCCTGGAAGTGCAGCAGTCCAACCATGTGGTAGACAAGGAT
>LZPO01034922.1:225255-238043 GCA_001675575.1 Neotoma lepida
CTTAGAGTCACAAGAACTGCATCAGGTCTGGGGGAAGGGTGTCCCCAGGGCCTGACCCTGAGAAGTGACAGCCAAGTTTGAGATATCACAGACTCTGTCCCCGCTAGGAATTTCCAAGGGGGAGGGGGGGCTGGAGGAAGNTGGGGACAATCTTTCCTTTACTCATNCCCAGGGAGAGGTTTAAATTACAGGGGTTCACAGTGGAGGGGTGGGGGAGGTGAGTTGATGGGCGTCCCCTATTCTGTTACAGTATTTCCCTAACCTGAGGTTCTATTTTGCTATACCTTAAATAAATAAAATTCTGCTTCTATTTCTTGGGGAGGTTTTTTTTGTTTGTTTGTTTTGTTTTTAGTATTATTATGAGACAGAGGAATCCTCTTTTACCATTCCAACTTGATGTGCAGGGAAGAAAAGTAAACAAATTAGCACAAGCAGACTGAAAGCTAGTGTAATCTGTGGAGTGGGGGCTAGAAGGTTTTAGAGAAGGAGAAAGAGGGACCATTTGTGAATGGGGATAAAAAGAAGGTACTGAAACCTGAGCCCCTCATTAGAGAAGCAGCGTCCCCTCCCACCTCCGCCTCTCCACTGAAAGGGTCTGTCTAGCCAGCTTCCTAAATCTGATTATCACTTGTCTTTACACGGTTCTCATGTGTCCCCGTGTGCACACTTCCCACCCCATCATCTCCTCCACAGAAACCCTCTCACACTTCCTAACCTCAAAGTCCAAGATCACAGCTTAGAACACAGAGAAGCTATTCAACAACTCTCCCCCATTCAATGTCAGACTGACTGGACCACAAACCTCCCTGGGCGTGCACGTCATTAAAGTGATCCAACCAGGCAAAGAGGCATTTCTCCCTTCCACTCATCACACACAAACCTACATGCAATTTATAAGCTGGCACCCTTCAGGCAGAGAACACTGATTTTGGAAACAATTTCTTAAGATGTTCAGTCTAAAATAATTAAATCCAAAGTAGATAGAGATAAATTATCCGTGACTTGCCCTTCTTTCTCTCCCTCCCCTATTAATGTTTGTTGAGCATCGAAAACATATATTGGGAGCCTGGAGAGATGGATCAGTGGTTATGGGCACTGACTGTTCTTCCAGAAGACCCAAGTGCCATTCCCAGCACCCACTTGGGGGCTCCCAGCAATCTATAGGTACAGTTTTAGAAGATGCGATGCTCTCATCTGGCTTCCAAGGGCACCAGGCACACAAATGGTGCACAGACATACATATAGACAAAATACTCATACACATATAAAATAATTTAAACACACACACACAAACTCCTACATATAATGCACTGTCTCAGACAAGCAAAGGGACTACAAAAGCCTGGCTAGCTAGGAGTTTAGCATCTCTAAGCTGAAGCTCACAATCTCAGCACTGAATGGGTTTGGGACACACTTTAAGAGCATGAGAGCACACTGTGGGTGGTTTAAGTACGGTGCCACATTCTAGTCCCCGTCAAAAGCTTGATCAAAGCTGCACTGAGTGCCTTTCTCCCAAAGGTGTGCAATTTGAGGACAAGGTCCAACCTTGCATTTGCTTGCTTTACCACTGAAGTGAGTGAAATGGGAGGATGAAGAAGGGAAACAGAGGAGAAAGGGAAATCAGATGAAAGTCTCTGTTGTAAACGTATGAACAAGCAGCTAAAAATTACCCAGTCCAGTCATCATTTGCTTCTGTTTTGTACGCATGTTCAAGTCTGCCCCTCCTGGTCTTGGGATTCATGCTTATCTGTGAGTCACTTACCAGGAATTGGGTGGNGGTGGAGTGGAGGGATCCAGGCACAACTCTGGCTGCCTAGGATGCCCAGTTAAATCTGCTGGGTTAACAGTAGACTGAAAAAGGGTCCACACCCACTCTCACCCTGTGACCTGGGGATGGGATTGACTTCCTCTAACAGAACTTGTGTGGAAGGACAAATCCATGATAGTCACGAGTCCTCTTAGAGGTAACCCCATCCTGGTGGTTTATTCCCCACCGCTCTTGACTGAAAAGATTCAACCCCTAATCTCCAAAAGGAGAGGTGAGCTGTATTGCGCAACTATTTTAAGCAATCTTACAAACTATTTTACAAAAGATGGGAAGTTTATTCCTCTCTATGGCACTTCCCTACCCAATATCTCCATCCCTGTGTTTGCTTTTAGCAGATCATAAGGTTTTTTTGATAATTTATTTATGTTTTATTTTATATGCATTGGTGTTTTGCCTGCATGTATGTCTGGGATCCCCTGGAACTAGAGTTATAGACAGTTGTGAGCTGCCATATGGGTGCTGGGAGTTCAATTCCTGAGTCCTCTGGAAGAGCAGTCAGTGCTCTTAACCGCTGAGCCATCTCTCCAGTCCCATGATCATAAGTTTCTGAATGGTATCTGGGCCAAGAATATTGAGTACCTGCTGCTGTGTGGACATTAAAAGCTACACCAATTATTTTCAAGAAATTCACAGTCTAATGGGAAAATGGATCACAAACCAATAGTTCTAATGGAGGTTTGTATAAAGGGCTTCAGTAAAATATAATCTTTATTATTATCCTTAAGAATGATGCCCATTGTGTCACTTCTGCAGTAGGGAAGAAATTTTGCACAGGGAAAAAAACCTGTTTTCCCTACACAACTTATTCATCTTCAATCCTATTTTTTTTTATTTGAAATGAATCTTACTTTTTTTTTGCTAAGAAGGGCCAAGTCAAAACTGTGGTCAGGGTCTCTAGACTCTAAGGTGAGTAGGTACTCAGTTGATCCAAAGAGACACGCTGGGAAGTCGCTGAGAAGGAAGGAGAGTAGACATGCAGTTTTGCCAGGTAACAATCACCTGAGTTTTTTAAAAGCCCTTTTCACTTCTATTTAGTAAAGTCCCTTGCACCACGCGCACAGTTTACTTAGCTACTTGAATGCCTCATTGATGTGAGGTGAGCAGGAAGTAAACAAAAGATGCGTTTCTGCTCAGAAAGGGAAGAGAATCTCATCTCTGAGCATATAATCAAGGAAAAATGACAGGGTAGAGGCGTAAACATGAGGAAATCCCAAATGGCACNTGGGTATTAAGCCTGGGTAGTATGATTAAAGGTGAATTTATTTCTTCTCTTGTAAAAATCTCCTTTTTGAAGGTCTTCTGGGTACGGTACCGTCTTCTAAACAATAAAGTTACACATAGATGTCTTGATTTATTATTGTTGTTACTAATCTGTTCCTTTCCAACACCTGAGATGAAGACCGGAGCGGCAACACTATGATTGGGCATCTCTACAAAGCTGTGCCTCCCCCTAAGGTGTAAACTGGCTGCTCTCTGGGCCACCGGACTTCTTGGAAAGCAGATGTTCCATCTTCAAAAATCACACACACACACACACACACACACGTCCCAGGGGAAAGAAGAGGGTTTTCTGTTGAGACAAGAGTGAGTGTGGAACTAAAGAATCAGGATTCTACAGCGACACCCAGGAGGCTTCATTTTGCATCAGGTAGAATCACTGAAGGGCCCTGATGCATCAGGCTCCTCAGGAGGCTGAGGGAGAATGAAGGCAAGGCCAGGAAGTGTTTCCAAGAAGAAGGCCCCACACCTTCTGATGGGTTTCTGTCAACATGGTAGGTTTCTGAGAAGGAGTTAGAGAAGGTAGCACACAAGCAAGAATAGTCAACCTAGCTGGAGACCACTTGTAAATGTTCATCCTCATTGAATGAAAGTAAACAGGCAAAGACCTAATGAAAAACGGCAACAGGCCCAATGAGGAATTTGTACTTAATTCTCTTTTACGTAAGTTTTGCTGCAAGGACAGCCCTTGGGCAGCTCAGTATTTAAAGCCAGGAAAGAGGACCAGAGAGGAATGCAGAAAATCATCTGCTATTTAGACAACTGGGTAGGATCTCTGAGTTTCCCCATAGAATCACCACCTGAAGGGGCACTTCATGGGGACNATGCTTTTGGAGAACAAGTTATACTGGGCACAACAGGTCTCCGCTCAACGTCCTAGGCAACTGTGCAACCAGGGGATTTCCTTAAACTGTGAGACTCAATTCCCTGTCTCTGAACATTGGAGTAACAACTGTAACTCTGCCTAAAGCAAGGGCTCTGGCACACCCGGTCAAGGCTCTGAGGTGTGAACAGAAGTCTCAGTTCCACTGGAAAGTGAGGACCCGCATCTACTAACATTTTCTCTTCAGTTTCACTATCACTATCCCACCAGTCTGCCCTCCACCCACCCCCTCAGCCCACATCTCCTGAGATCACTTAGAGGACACAAGCAACAGCTTTTCCATCTATACAGCCCACTTTCCTTCCTTGGTTGACAGANAGACAGACAGACTGTGAGTTTGCATGTTCCCAGGGCCAGAGAAGCCTCTGGGGCGAGTCTGTCCTGGTAACTACACTGAAGAGGCTCCCAGACCAGTTTGATGCAAAAAGACAGGCAGATATTTCCTTACCAGCAAAAGGGCTGGGCAGGCCGCAGTGGGAAAGCCATCACCCCAATTATCATAAACCTGAAGGAGACAGGTGGTCTAAAGCAGGGGGCCTCAAGGAGCCTTAAGTGAATTCAATGTCTTCTCCCAGCAGGGAAGGAGACTAAGAAACTGGAGAGCTGTGGAAGGGAGGGTATGAATGTGAAGGATGAAGCTAACCATGAAAATTTAATTTGTTAAAATAATGACTAGAGAATGACAGATAATGCACAAATTGTCTACATGCATTTATTAAACACATAATAAATGTGCATATGAGTATATACATATTATATGTGTGTGTGCACCATGATAAAAATTAATTCCACCTTCTAGGGCGCATCATTGTTTGTCTCCCTGCTAGCAAGAACCCTGGAGCACAGAGGCAAATTTCAGCTTCCTCTCTGGCAGATGGAGGCCATGTAGCTTAAGCTACCCAGGTGAGCAAATGTCACCGAATACCTACTTGGAGGGTGGTAAATTCCAGCTATCTCAGGGAAATGCCAAGTGGTCTCAGGTCACAAGTTTGGCAAATAGCAATTTGGCAGGGGGGAGGGGAGGGCCCAGGGGAGAAAAAGAACAAGAGTATGAACGGGGAAAGGAAAAAGGAAATGAAGGAGGTTACTCGAACAACAGGCAAGGCCTCACACACAGTAATTTCTCAGACTGCCTAAGCATAAAATAAGAACCGTTTGCTTCAAAGCCAGCATGCTTCTTTCTCCATGGGGAAGCCAGGGTGGCCACGAACTTCGGTTCTGAAGACTTTTATAGCCACATTCCTGGTCCTAAGGAACGTGTTCCACTCATATCCACAGGCTTGAGTCAGCTGTCATGGTACAGTGACTGTGACCATGACTTAGGCACCCTATGGGACTGTGAGCTCCTTGAAGGTAAGGGCCATGATTGGCACAACCTTGTTCACCCTCTTTCACAGTGATCCTACATCAGGCAAGCTTCATAAATATTTGTCAATGACTAAAGCAGTAAGTAGGCAGAAACAGAATATGGACTCTTCGGCCATGTCAAGCCACTCGAAGACCTAAAACACAAATACTTCTAGACTGAAAACATCAACCCAAACCAGGGGAGAGTTGAACTTTTCCTTTCAACCTGTAGTTTCCCCACAGGTGATGTCTATAAACATTTGGGGAAGCTCACTAATAAACAGTGCAACCTTGCATGGCCTCCCCTCAAGAAGAGCAGTATTCACAAGGCGACATTGCAGGTGAAGAGGTAGATGACAAGGGGATCTTGGCATGTCATCTAGTCTTTGCATACTTAGGCCAAACGAGAGCCACATATTTATTTCCTTTGCACTGTTGAAAACCAACGAATAAGGTACCAAAACATCCCAGCCAGTGACACAGACACCCAAAAAAAAAGGAAGCAGGGGTAACTACCTACCTATTCGTCTTCCACTGTAACTAGGCGGCTGTTACTGTTGCTACCCTGCTACTTCAACTANACCTGTACCAGTTCACGTAACTTGTGAACTCTTGCCCTGCACCACAACCCTTCCATCCTCTACCCCAGGGCACAGGGAAAAGAAACAGCCTGTAGAATTAATAACAGGCCTGGTTCTTCAGTGGGCTGGTCCAACACTAGGCTCTTGAAAATTTATGGAGAGAATTAAGTCATAGATATTTTTCCTCGTCAGGAGGCAATCCAACTTCGCTGACTTCTGCCTCACCANATGGATGCAATGCTAAGTTTTGAGGGGTGGTGGCGGGTNGGGGGGTGGGTCACCCCACCATGCTGTAGAAGGGCAATAATAGAAAAGCACACGGATCCATTGAAGACTAGCAACCTCAGACCAAGCATGTCTTTCCAAGTGTAACTTTCGAAGAAGAAAAATAAAGTAATGGGATTTTCGGCAGGAGCCTGATGACAGCCCTTTCCTGCCCTGGCTCCAGCAGGCTAGGTGGGGGAGGAGATGTAACTGTGTGCAATGAGCCCAAAATGAGTTGTCTGGCTTCTCAAAACTGGCCCAAATCNGGCAGATAGAGNCCCCTTTTGCACAAGTCTCTAAAACAAGGCAAGCGGCTGTGTAAGAAACTAGGTAGGACAGAAGGCCTGGAGCCTTCCCCAAGTATTCAAGAAATCACACCAAGCTTAACAAAAACAAACGTCAAAGCTGTTTAAAGTACATCAAGGTTCTTCAGGTTAAAAATTTCCCCAGGGGAAGGTGCTGCACTCCCCATAATAGCTGAGAGAGACAGAAGGCAAGATGGGGAGGTTTTCAGGTTAACTTTGTGTTCTATNATTTAACCCAATTCAAGAGATGAAGCAACAACTGGGATATTTATTGATCAGAGCTGAAACAGAGCCAACTAAAAGAAGAGCTGCAAATTGACATGCAAGCAGGCAGACCCCAGCCCCCTTCTGAATCTCACTTCTGTATGCAAAACCTCCAGGCCTGCATTGTGCATTTAGGAAAGCAGCACCCANCATCGCAGGAGATGCACTCAAGGACAGCACTGAGTAGAGATCCTGCTGCTGTGGTGGGGGAGTCCAGCCCTGCCTTGAAAGTGTTCAGTAAAGGAAGCAAGACTCCTGAGGAAGAAGATCCTTTCTGGAGAGGCAGTTATCTCTCGTCACCCTTGAGGTCAGCCCGGAGGGATGAGAAAGCCGGTCTGCAAATGCCCCCTACCCTTCCCGGGCTGATCCTGATTCTTGGCCTCCCCAGCCAGGCACAGGAGGGAAGCAAACCAGTCTTAACACCAGGCAGGCCCTGAGCGCACAATCCCAAGCCTTGCAGATCTGCGCTGGGGACTCAAGACAGGGTCCCACAGTGGCCCTGAGCATCCACCAACCAGCCAACCAGCCTCCCTGTGCTTCCCCAGCTGCTACAGGACTGTACCAGGCCAAGTCCATAGACCAGTGATGACCCAGACTGTACCCCAGGATACACATGCAGGAAACACCCCAGTGCTTCTGCTAGGCTCAGATCACCATGTGAGAAGATCNTGTCTTAGAAGTACCTGTCCTCACCACCCCTCAACTTCCTTCAACACCGTAGGTTTCTCTTTTCTACCTGATTAGGTCAAAACACTTTGTCATCTCTTGAATATTCTTGTTTATTCTCTCTCTCTCTCTCTCTCTCTCTCTCTCTCTCTCTCTCTCTCTCTCTCTCCTCCATTTTTCCCCCTCACAGGACTTAGTTCTAAACATCACACTATGACTTCTTCCTCCCTCCTGTCTGGACCGCATCACCACCCACCAGCACCCACCCAGGATTTTCCCTCCTAAGGGCTTGGAGATGATTACAGACACCCTAGCAAGGAGGCCACACAAAGGCGAGCTGAGCCCAGATGCTGGCTCTTTGTTTTTAACTGTGTGTTAATGTAGGCTTTGGGGGGGGGCGGCATTTCCAGCCTCTGCTTGCACTATGTAGCGAGGAATTAGCCCTCAACTCTCAGAGCTTTCTGCACAGCTGTTTCAGAAGGATGTTGGGCTAGGCTAGGTGCTCACAAGGAGGCTTTCTTTGTTAGGGACAAAATATAAATGCCAAGTTTCAGCCCTATTAACAATGGTAATTGTTAGAACTCTCTGACAGTGGCAAACACTTGAGATCTCAAATTACTCAAAACCCTCAGGAAAAAAAAAAAAAGAGCCCAGCTACTCTCATGCTGATTTAGCCCAGACCAGTGGGTAAATGTATTCCTTTGAGCCACTGGCAGATTCAACTAGTCTGAAAGCAAGACAAAATGTCAACTTTTCTTTTTCCCTTTCTGTCCACACTTCTGCAGGCAAAACCAAGCATTTTTCTAAAAGACCTCACTTTAATAAAGTTTCTCGAAGTTTCACTGACAGGTAGGTGGGATGGCATAAAGGCCACCAAGTCACTGTCCAGGTCCATGGTGGAAACTAGACTCAGATTTCCAAACTTCCTGGGCTTGACTTCATGAACACAGAAAGGTNTGCATCTTTCCCTCATGAGTTCCTACCTGGGATTTCCAATCTAGGATCCCATAGTTACAGATACCTAATATGCATGAAACATTTTCGGGAGTTGCCAAGCCATCAAGGTAAGCACACTGGCCCCCAGCCGAACACTTCCACCATAAACATTTTTCAAATTCCACCACTTTNTTTTTCCTCCCTCTCAGTTTGTCTTATTCAATTCAACTTGATTGATGGAAGTAGCTGTAACATCACCATAACCAGTTTTACGTGACTGCCTAGAAAAGATACAGGGATTCCCAGGCTAAATTAGGACAACCATCACAATGAGAGAAAATTCTCTCATNAATGCTCAACTTGCCTCCCAGTTTGTGTGCCTAGGCTTGGGAAAGGAGTCAGGTTGGGACTCACAGCCTGTAGAATGTAGGGTCAGACTGGTGGCTCTCTATAGCCACCCAGACTAGGAAAGCTGAGACCCGAAGATGAACTGGTACTCTCAAAATGACATACTAACATGGAGGTAGAGTGCACCAGGCTTGAAGGGCAATCTGGTGGTTCCGTCTAGCGGTTCTTTAAGTCTTCTGACTTGTTCCCATTCTGTTGCAGCTNAAGATAGCAAGATGGCTGTTTGGCCCACTCAGTTATTTTAGGGAACCTCTGAGGATTGTTAGGGGTAGAAAATCACAGATGAGCAATTATAGAGAAAAATTATTTAGAAAGACAGGGAAGATGGTGTGGGGGCTGGCTTCGTCCTAACTCATGGTAGTGTCCACTGATGGGTGCAGGATACAAGAATCCTCTCACAAGACTTCCTGTACGGTGCTAGCCAGCAGAAGCCAGTTTTACCAGCTACAGACCCACCAGATCCAGTTTGAGAAGGCAATAGCCACCTCTNCCTCAGAGTATAAGAAATTTGCCTAAAACTCAGGAGGCAGAGAAAGGCAGATCTCTGTGAGTTCAAGGCCAGCCTAGTNTACAAAGCAACCAGGACAGCCTGCGCTGTTACACAGAGAAACTCTGTCTTGAAAAACAAAACAAAACAAAAAAAGAAAGAAAAAAATTTGGCAAAAGTGGGGAGAAAATATTCCTCCAGATAGCCATTTAATGGCTGGGCTGTCCAACAAATATGATAGTGACACTCAGCCATCAAGTCTGAGAAATGCAACCTGGTGAATTAAGATGCACTCCATGTGGAATATATACACTCCATTTCAAAGTTGTACTACAAAGCAGAGCCCCAAATAGCTCTTTAACATTTAGGGCAATTACTAGTTGAACTATTTTAGGCACATTTAGGTTAAATAAGATGCAATCCTGAAGTTTACTTTACCTGTTTCCTTTTATTTGTTTTTTGTTTGTTTGTTCTTTTGATGGAATGACTAGCAAACTTAGATGGTTAAATTTAAAATTATATATATATATATATAGATAGATAGATAGATAGATAGATAGATATAGATAGATAGATAGATAGATAGATAGATAGATAGATAGATAGATATCTCGTCCAGAACAGCACTGTTCTGTTCCAGAACTCAAGGATTGGGTGCAGAAAGTGCACAAGTATCATGTAGACAAGTACAAAGAGCATAGTCAGCATTGTGACAGCCTCCAAAGTCCTGGTTAAGGTGACAAAACATCACATAGTGAGATGCAGCTGTAACCTGGGAGAGGTGGTCACCACCAGGCACACTGATTCTGGAAAATAATAGTAGCTGCAATTAATTGAGCACAGGCATTGAACACTGTGCTTCCTAGTGTTGTCTTGTTTAGTCTGTCAAGCAAGCCTGGGTCCTAGGTATTATTTTCACTACAGATGAGGAAATTGATGCCCTGTGAAATCAAATAACTAATGCGATTTGACCCGGTTGGTTTGACTGCAAGTCCATGCTCTATCACTCTAAGCTGCTACTGAGAATTGGCTGTTGTTTTCCAAGTGTCTTCCTCCCCAGGGATATGGCGTATGTTACTCCAATGTTAGAGACTCATTGCTTTGGCTTACCTAACTCTTTAGCACGCTAACTGTCCTGAGAGAAGTTCCACAGAAACCCTGATCATGAATATTGTGTGTAAAATAAACTTTTCAAAGTATTCCCTTTTCACTGAGCTTAAAGACTGACTCAAGGATGGGAGAAAGCACACAATAGTATCCTAAACTTGGAAAAGAAAGGGTTCCGGTCAGAGAAGGGGGTAAAACAACTGGATGGCTGGGAGGGCTGAAGACAAAACCCAGCATCATGCCTAACAAGACTCAAGAATATGTCTACTGCAACTGTGCATCAAACAGCTGGTTTATTATTTTTGTCTGTTTGTTTTTAAATACTGTACTCACTGCAGGAACTCTGAAAAACATTTTGGCATGTCCTCAAAAATCTAGCCATAGTTACCAAGTGNCCCACCATTTCCCCTCCTGGATTTATAGAAGACATACACCCACACACAAACCCTATAAGTATACGTACACAGCAGCAGTATCCACAAGAGCCAAAAGGGGGAAACAACCCAAGTGTCTATCCACTGATGAATGGATAAACAAATGTGTCATGTCCATTCAGTGAAATACCATCTGATTGGGAAAAGATACAAAAAGTTCTCATATGTATGTTGTCGAGCTGTGGACAAATCTTAAGAACAGGTTAAGTGGGAGAACCTAGTTATGAAGCAAATGGCACCATGCACAGAGGCAGAATCTGAAGTCAGGCACTGTTAGGGTCCAGGCATGGGAAAAGGAGACATGGCCCAACTGGTGATGGGTACTGGGATAGGGGTGGACTAAATCTAGTTCTAAAACTAGATTGTGGTGCTAAGTGCAGAGCTCTGTGAATACATTAAAATCCACTGAACTGTACTTTGTGTACAGGTGAATTTCATGGCATATAAAATACATTTCAAACATATGTTTAAAAAATAACATGAACAAGCAGTAGCCTGATGTGTGTCAAGAAACTAATCTCTGTGACGAAGATGGTATTTCTCCTAAATACAGAACATATTGGGAATCTAGGGAAAGGTCATGTGGTTCTGACTTCTTTTTATGAAGTTCCCACCTTGAAGTTTGGCAGGTTGAACGGAGAGATCTGAGCATGCTCAGAGAAAGCATTTTAACTCTGGATGCACTGTCTCCAGTAGGTGTTGCTGGGGAAACATATCTACAGCACAGGCAATTTTAGCTAGCTAGGTGGTGGTTATCTGGGAAGAACATGATTAAAAGTCCCTGTCTCTCCTCTTCATCATTCTGTATCCTGCCCTTCTTCTGGCTAAACACAGCTAATTCTCACTTGAAGAAAATACGTGAGAAACAAAAGAAGCTACCCTTAGATTCAGCAATTTTTCTCTTTCAAGCCTTGGAATTAGCTCAGCCCTTAGGGACCATCTGGTGGAGGTCTCTCTCTTTCATGTAAGAAAATAGGGCCAGAAACCATAAAACCTGCCGGCCCTGGATGTTTACACTAGGCATTGTAATTTACATGTGCCCCTCGTTTAATCCNCCCAGTGACCCTTCAACATACATTCAAGCTTGGAAGGGGACTCAGGAAAAGGATGGCACACACCCAAGTGTGGGTACTGGGGTCTCAAGAGAGAATCACCATAGCAACAGACAGGTCACCATAGCAACAGATAACTATCAGATTATTCAGAGAGGTATCACTGTGACCTTTATTTTATAAAAACGCAAAATAAATCTCAGAGAAGTTTAGCAACCTAAATAAGGTCACACAGCAAAAAAAGTAGCAGATCAAGGAGACTGGCTGTAGAAACCAAGTAGTTAACTGTCAACTACTGTCACTACAGTTTCTCCTAAAATTAAGAAATTTGCCTGTGGTCTTAAAATTGGTGAGTTGTAAGTGTACAGCCAGCAACAAGGATGAGGCACCCATCCCAACATCCACTTATTGACAGTTTTCAGATGTAGGTAAAGCTTTAGGCCACGGCAAAAGAGATGGACTTTNACCCCACAGAGCCTTGGTTTTCACTCCTACTGAGACGGAAAGGAGCCTTCTGGCAGGTCACTAGTGACCTTGTTTGTTCTGCCATCCCAGGGGACAGGCTTTACAGTCTCATGACAATCTATACCTGTATCTTTTACACTCTGGGAGCCATCTTGCCAACTGATAAGGAGTGCTGTCTCAGAGATGCCAAGGGGGCAAAACAGACACTCGGAGCCCCTCCCTTCCTCAGACAAGTAATTGTCCCCCACCATCGTAACAAGGCAGCAGGCACATGTGTCTGTAGTCTCAAAGGGTTGATGCAAGGGCACCCTGAGAGGATCCCAGACAGGAAGCCAGTGAAATTCACACAAAATACTCAGGAATCTGTATCTACTTTGTTCCTAGGTCTTACCACACCATCTCAAGTAAGGAATAGAATGGAACAAGAACTAGTGTATTCCCCTAATCCAGGTTAACAAGGCAGCAGATGAGCTAGTACTTTGG
>LZPO01034922.1:247621-265136 GCA_001675575.1 Neotoma lepida
GGAGGAGGAGGAGGAGGAGGAGAAGGAGGAGGAGGAGGAGGACGAGAAGGAGGAGAGGGGAGGGGGCCGAGGGAAGGGGGGAGGGGGCGGAGAGGCCAGGAGGCGGGGGCCAGCAGAGGGAGGAGGGCTTCAGAGCCCCGCCCCCCACTCTGATTGGCCAGTCCGGAGAAACGGGCTCTTCCTCCCACTACTTTCCACCCTGCTCCTCCTCCTCGGCCTCCTTCGGCTCCTCCTCGCCCGGGCGTCCTGTCAATCAGAGTTTAGAGGTGGGCCGGGAAGGAGGCGGAGCTAAGAACAAGTCTCCAGTCCTTAAAGGTGCAGAGCGAGGCTAGCTCCGGCTCTTGTCTTGGCTGCTTCTCTTAGGCTGCGTCCTTGAGGAAAACGTGGCTCCACTTAAATACAAGACTGTAAAATTAACACGAAAGCACACAGACGGTGTGGATCCCTCCGCCCCACCCCTCGTTCGCCTACGNAGTGACGCTGCGGTAGTAAACTTGGTTCTCTGAAATCCTTAGATCTCGGGAAAACTGTTGAGAGCAAAACTTTGTAATATGACGTAGTTAGTAAATAAAATCGAGCTGCTAAGATAATGAATAATGATCTCCAATAGATGAAAGTCGAGATAGTAGGTAATTTGCAAAAACTCAACTCTAGGCCAGCAAAAAGAATACAGATTGCCCTAACTGTGGACTAAAATGAAATAAAACTCAAGAAAAAAGACTAATAAATAAGTTCACCAAATGAAACNAATTCAACATTTCTCTTCCCCCTGAGGGAAGTTGATTATTTGGCTTAAACACTTAATAAAGGATTGCATTATAACAGTCTGGTTCTAGTTTTTAATATAGTCTAATAAGCATTAATAACAGAGAGAAGGAAACTGACATTTATTGAATGCCTACTACGCACAAAGTAATTTACTTGAGTTATTGTATTTAACTCCCAAGACATCTCTGTGAATTATGGAATATTATTCTCATTTCACAGAGAGGAAACTTAGAAAGGTTAAAGAATTTGTCCAAAGTCCATAGTTATGAAGTATGAAAGCTGGAATTCATACCCAAGTTTGGCTCTCTCTAAGGCTGGGTGTGTCTATGTATAGTAGGCCTCAAATCTACCAGATACATGTGCATATGCTAGAAGTTACTTGCATATCTAATGTTTGTGTAGCTTGAAAACAGACTTAAGTACTTAGAAGAACAAATATTAAAACCAGAGGTCTGGGATTAAAAATAAATAAATTAATTAAGTGGAAGCCAATAAGGAATTCCTGCCTTGGCAAATCCACAAATTTACCTTTGTTTTCCTTTAGTCCAGCCAGTAGGGGAATCTTAGGAAACCCTGGATTGCTTTGAAAGTTAAAACATTGTCTTGTGAAGATAATCTTCTTGTATGGCTGTATACAGCCAGCCTCAGTATCCTCAACCAGCAGAATGGGCCATCACCTAGCCAGGCACTCGGAGATCCTCAAATAGATGTTCTTCTCTTCATCAACCGTTATGCAAACGCTTGGCAAGATAAGGGGCCTTAGGGAAGCACTTCAAAGTGGCTCTTACTATGCTCACTGGCACCCATTGGTATACAGGCAGGCAGTAGTGTGTATTAACTGGACTGATAATGCCATATTACCTAATCAAAGTGGTTTTATTCACCCACATACTTTGACTTGTAAACTCTTGGTTCAATCAACACTAATCAGTAGTTGAGTAAAACTATATACTTAAACCATATGTCAGTCTCAGCCCATACGGCTTCATATATCCCTTGCCTCTTACAACATGAGGTTGAAGAGGAGCCTATAGAAAATCAGTTTTGAAGCATTTATTCTGAGTTGTGAATCTAATAAAATGTTGCCAGGTCAAGTATTGAGAAAAGCACCATTAATACTATAAGATCATTATCATCTAGGGTCATTTTGCTAGAGGAATTAGAGATGTGTACAATATTAATAGTACAAATGACTAATATTTGTTGCTTACCCAGCTAAGTTTTTCTATGCAAGGTACTGAGTTAGGTCACCACAACTATCTGGTCTCAATTCTTATGCATATAACTATGACTCCATACGGTTGCCCAACATTGCAATATAAATAAGCAGTGTACTGGAGAAACCACACACTACAAAAGATATGACAGAAAGTGAAAATCCACTTAGAGTAAATGGAAGTGGGCTTTGAGGTGGGTCTGAAGGACAAATTGGATCTGGAAGGCAGGCAGGGTTAATACATGTTTCAGGGGGGCTCTTTGGACACAGCAGAAGAGTAATGTTAAGTAGCTATGACTGCACAGGCGGCGGCTGTCAGCATTGTGCTTTCTCTGGTGGACACTGAGGTCACATGAGAGACTGTTTCAAGCACAGGAGCAGGAGGCATGGCTAGTTATACAGTTGTCCAAACCAACAGGTAAATGATTATCATCTTGCCCAAATTGTCTGAGAGGTGTGTATGGGGGGGGGGTGGGCAATGTTAAACTCCCTTAGGAAGGAGGCACAAAGATGGGAAGGCAAGGACAATGCTGAGACCATATCAAGATGGTGCCACTGTGAGAGCTGACTTGGTGTGAGTGAGGAAGATAAAGCAAATGGCTTCCAGCCTGGAATGGAGCAGCATTGTATCAATGACACAGTGATAATTATAGCTGGGATAGAATTTATCCAGTGCTGAGTCCCTTGTAGGCTTTTGTAATATGTTACCAGTTAACTTGGCTAATTTAAGTCCCCTTTTTAACACCTCCCTACTTTGTGGTGAAGAAGCAAAGTTCCTTGAATTACTAGACAAGTACAGACTGGCCTCACTCGGTGACTGATTGGGATTCATTCCATCCTTCTGTGGCTGTTTTTTTGTATGGACATAGATTGCATTCAACACCCTAAGCTGCTCTGACCCCGTGTCATACAATCTTGTGTGACCATCATTATACACTATCTTCTGAAGCATGATTGTACCTGTGTTGCAAAAGTTCTTTTTTTTTAATTCAAATAAAGGAATTCAAAGGGAGAAAACACTTTAGATGAAGTAAAACCACTAGGATCGCAGTAGAGAAGTTAGAAAAATAGATTCTGAGCGGGGAAAAAATTCTACGTGCAATTTCCCAACTTTATGGACCATGACAGAATATGGATATCGGTTTTTGTTCCTTCCATATCTGGACAACAACACTTTATTTATAGTCACTGTTTTACAAATATGTGCTGAAAGAATTAATAACTCTGGTAATCATGCTGCACTTAGAGGATCTAAGACCCGCTGAGTCCTGCTTTCCGCATGTGATCCACCATCAAAATTTCACCAAGTAACAAAGCAGCTCCCAGTCTACCCCAATTCTAAGGTGCCACAAAGTCCTGCCACCATGCTGACTTCTGTGACAAGATTGGGTAACACTAGGGGTTCTTTTTCAAACTTCTTCGAGTCCTAGTAGAACACATATTCATTCATTGTCACTGAAGGGAAAAGAACAAGGTGGAGGGAATGAGTGAAAAGACACCACTTGGTTCTCTAGCAAACCAAGGCCTGGATTGGTTGGCATGGTCAGAGATAAATTTATTACTGCACACTGTTATATCATCTAAGCAGAAACTAATTTATGCACTGTAGTGGTTTGAATGAGAATGGCCTCCATAGGCTCATAAATTTGAATACTGGGTGACCAGGGAGTAGCACTATTTGAAAGGATTAGGAGATGTGGCCTTGTTGAAGGAAGTGTATCAATGAGGGTGGGCTTTGAGGTTTCAAAAAGCCCATTCTGAGCCCAGAGTCTCTCTCTTCCCCATGCCTGCAGATCCAGGATGTAGAACTCTCAGCTCCTTCTCCAGCACAATGTCTGCCTGTGTGCTGCCATGCTTCAGACCATGATGAGAATAGACTAAACCTCTGAAACTGTAAGCCACCCCAATTAAATGCTTTCCTTTATAAGAGTTGCTGTGATCACGGTGTCTCTTTACAGCAATAGAACACTGACTAAGACATGTGTATTTATGATTATATCTTAATTGGCCTCTAAGTTTGTCTAACTCTCTTATCTATGTGGGGAAAGAATTTCTCTTCCCTAGAAGGTCATATCCACATCAAGGAACCAAAAGTAGTACTTTAGACACAATGGATTCCATTGCTCTGCTCAAGGGGTCTCATCATTCTCTTTTTTGTTTCTTATCCATTCTTTGCTGTTCTTGAACTGTCCACTCACCTATCACCTTTATGCCCCTGTCCACCTGGAATATTTTTCTTCCTTTTGTTTTGTCCAACATTCTCTGATGTGTTCACAGAAATCTCCTAGCTTGGCCCTGACTCTGTGCCTCACTGGGTAGTCTTTAAAGCTGTGGTAGGATTACTTCCCTCTGAATTAGAGCACAACAATTCTAGACGAGAACTCTTAACCAAGGTCTATATAAAAGCTTGAAAGGTTCTACAGAGTCCTGGAAATTATACACAAAAGTTAGTGGTCTATGCCCATTCACATTACTTAGAGTGGGATCCTTCACATGTATCAGAGCCTCAGGAGATTCTAAGAGCTCCACAATGTAGCATCTACTTGACCATCTTAGATGATCAAGCTGTGAACGGCACAAATTTATCCTGACATCTTGAGAAATTAAATGGTTCTATTTTCTAAGAAATCCCTGTTTCAAATTCCCATGTAGAATTAGTTCCCGGACTGTTAACAGCTCATTAAGAGTAGCTATTGAATGATAGTCAATATTGTATCAATGTTAGGACCAAACAGCCAACAGTTCAAACCCTTGAAAGCCAATCAAAGGTGTAGGGAAGGGTTGATGCTTTACATCATCATGGTCATTGTCATATTCTTCAAGGCCCTGGGAACATAGTAGTGAAGAGACAAGCTGGATTCATTGACTTGCACTCTAATTTATGAAATAACACACAAATAAAGAAATACATAAGCCGGGAGATTCATAAATCTGTGGATAGTATGAATCAGACTGATGAGCATCAAATGGTAGAACCATCTTCAGTGCTCAGCCTTGAATAGGATGTCTATGTCACATCTCTCCTCCCAAAGCTCAGGGACCTATGTGGAAGAGAGANGGATGGAAAGCTTGCAAGACCCAGAGGTGGTGGACAACTTCNNGAAACAGCAGGATGGATGCACGTATGCACTCANAGAGGCTGTGACAGCACGAACAAGACCTGGACAAGGCCAAGCCAGACAGAATCCCTCCCAGAACGAAGGACAGTAAGTGGACACAAAGTCCCACCCCTAGCCAAGACGTTTTTTGAAAATAATAGCTGCCAGGAAAGGAAGAATCAGTTTTCTTCAATGGAGCGACTCTGGGTATCTCAACAATATTCCCGGGCAGGCCCCGTGCTCAGAAGCTGGCCGACACAAATTGGCCTCCATGTTTTTAGTGACTTTTTGTTGTTGAGAGAGAAAGAACATAAAGTTGGTTGGATATGGAAGAGCAGAGGATCTCAGAGGAAGTGGGAGATTGGAAAGACTATAATTAAAACATACTGTATGAATTAAATAAAGTTTTAAANAAATGGTCATTTTCCAAGCTGCCAGTGCATTTGGTCTTGAATGATGGGATGACACAAAAACAAGTATGCAGAGATGCTGGGGAAGGGTACTTGGAAGGGAGATGTGAAACTGGGGAAGAACAGGTACCAAGAGCCTGGTGTGGTAAGNTGCAGGAAGGAAAGAAAGCTGAAAGGAAACCAAAGTGAGACACAGAGATGAGCCATCATTCAGAATTCGGTGCTGAGCCATGTTACAGAGTTAGGACTTTATTCTAACTGTTTTTGAAGTTCATGGAGGATGCTAACCAGGGATCTGACATCAAACTTTGACCTGACAAATGTTTTGTGACAGCATGCTACATGGTTCTGGGCACTGTCTAGTCAGCAGAGGATATGCTAACGGCAGACACCCCAGGCACAGTTTCTGCTCTCATGACCAACAACTCACGAAGAAAACCCATCATTAGCCATGGGATCTTCACTTACCTTATGCTTCTGGGAATGGCTTCCTCATGTATACAGGGCGCTTTCATTCAGCTTCTAACTGCTGTTTCGATTATTCTTCCTAACGCTTTTCCAAATCTACAAGACACTTAGGAGTTCAACACTGTACTCTCCACAAAGTGAAAACTTTTAGGGAAGCTGAGAAGAATCTCTGAAAGGCCACCTCCATCTTCCCCAAACAAGTACCAATCTTGAGATTCAGCAGCTGGGGGGATACTAAAGAACACACAGTGGCAAGGCCCAACATAATAGGAAGAGATAATAACACATTTATCAATTATTTCATTAGAGGAATAATGCTGGATACTGTGGTATGGATGAGGAGGTACCATCTTATTTAGCTCTCTGTAAACTACAGTCACTCTCCATGAGACATCATGCTTCCTCATTCTGGGGCACTGCTGTGGGGTGCCACACCTCTCTCCCCACTCACGACAGGTCACTGTGTTATTTCACCCTATTCAGGGACAAGGAGGAGTTGGACCATGCTTTTGCCAGCTTCACCTGCTGCTCAAGCTTGCTCCCTGTGTATGAAAGAGTCTGAGTTGGCACTGGGCCCACTGTTTCTCCATCAACCACACTCAGATTGTAAGAGGGACCAGTGCTGAAAAACAGTCTCTATCCCCAGTATACTTTTTTTGCAGGGGATAAAAGTACACAGAGGACAATAACTGCCAGTATCCATGACAAGTTTTAGACTTCTTCAGCTGACCTGCTCTCTCATTCACTCTTTCACTTCTCTGGTGAACTGTTGTTCAGGCTTGAGAGACTTCCATGGTGTTACAATCATTGACTTTTGCTTCTTGCAACACGTTCCCCTAGAAGCTCCAGCTCAACACCAATCTTGGCACATTTGCTTTTGAGTAACCTGGATGGGCCCTTGTCAGCTTCCCCCTTCTCTCATGCCCTATTGATTGCATTAGCACTTTATCAACAAATATTTACATGTCAGTCTAAGTTGTTCAGATCTGCCAGAGCCTCTTTTATTTCATATTTCACCACAGGGCTTAGAACCCCACACCAGTCTCTGCTGAATTAACTTTTTTCTTAGCTCTCCTGTGAATACAGCCCTATCTGGACCAGTGAGCTACACACCAACACTGCTTCTCACCTAGCCAACCTGCTCGATAACGCTTGTCCTGCCATTATTGTCTTCAAATCCCTCATGCTCATGGGGACCCCAGCCAGTGATAAACAAGTGTCCCTAGTGCTCCCATGAACCAGTCCATCAAGACTGTTTTCCACTGTATCGCCTCAGGTTACCCAGCCTCGTCTTGGGGATGGATGGGTATCTATACTACCAAGTTTGTTTATTTCCGTAATAGCAGGCAAACTCATCTACTCACCCCCATGCCTCACAGCCTCGCAAGCCCAGCTGTGAAGGTTCTTTCATTTATTGTTTTAAAGCCATCCCCAAGTTTAGCTGTCCAGATGCAAAGTATTCCCTAATTATGATCATTCCCCGTACTGGGCCATTATCAAAGCCTTCGTCTCCATGATGAAGCTGGGATTTTCCTCTTCCTCTGTGGTAAAGTTCTAACCTCAGGGGTAACTTCTGTCCCTTTCACCTTGCTCTCTCCCTCCTCGATGTTTTTGGATTCTTGGAAGAACTCCTTAGCGCAGACCTATTTTATACTCTTTTTCCCTTGTGCAGCACCAACTGTGAAAAACAAAAACAAAACCAGCAAGACACCTTCATCTCACTCTCCCTCCTCCCCAATAAGCTTCACTTTTCCTGGCAACTGAGAGGCTAATACAGTAGATAGTAGCCACGTCTCTTGGTAATTCCTTCCTTACAAAGGCAATTTTTTTTTTCCCTGGGGAGATAGCTCACCCTCAGTTACCTGTCTTACCACCCACAGCAGAAGTCACCCAACTGCTACAATGGCCTTTTTACTCTGTGTGCTACCTTTGGGGATTGCTGTATATTGGCTAGTTCATCAGCCAGTCAGGGGTTGTCCGGGTACTCATTTGACAGACCCCGTTTATTAAGGAGGAATGTCATCTCATACTACATAGAGGAAGATGGCCACTCTGGGATTGCTCACAAGGATTTTTCTCTTGCACAGGGCTTGACCTAGTTGGCATGTCTTATCATCCATAGCAGGGTACATGCAACTGCCACTACAGTAAGGAGGAATGACATTTGTCTTAGTTACAGTTATTATTGCTGTGATGAAACACTATGACTAAAAGCAAACTGGAAAGGAAAGGGTTTGTTTGGCTTATACTTTCACTGTCCATCATTGGAAGGAGTCGGGATAGGAACTCAAGCAGGGCAGGAACCTGGAGGCAGGAGCTGATCCAGAGGCCAGGAGGGAGTACTACTTATGGGCTTTCTCCTCAGCTTCCTTTCTTATAGCATCCAGAACTGCCAGCCTGCAATGGGCTGGGCCCTCTCACATCAACTGCTATTAAGAAAATGCCAGGGCTAGAGAGATGGCTCAGCAGTTAAGAGCACTGACTGCTCTTCCAGAGGTCCCAAGTTCAATTCCCAGCACCCACATGGCAGCTCACAACTGTCTGTAACTTCAGTTCCAGAGTACTCGACACTCACACACAGGCAAAACACCAATGCACATAAAATAAAAATAAATAAATTATTTTAAAAAAGGAAAAGAAAATGCCCTAAAGGCTTGCTTACAGCCCAATCCTATGGAGGTATTTTCTCAATTCTCTTCTCTCTGATGGGGGGTCTAGCTTGTGTCAAATTGATGCAAAACCAGCCAGCACACCGTACCATACCACATAGAGAATAGTATCCATATTGAGATTACTTCTGGATGTTCTGCCCTCAGACAGATCAGCCTCTGTTGAATATCTTCCTGGCAATAGCAAGGACTAGTTAACTGCTCTTCCCCAAATTATCTATGGTTTTGCTTGGTCCCTATTTGGGTTTCAGTTGCATTGAATGACTTCTAGATAGGGCACTGAAGACAGACCAAAGAAATTATTTTACCAAGTCTATCTTGGTGAAACAATAAGTTTTAGGTTACTTATAGGAACATAGATGAGGGGTTATTTACAGGAGCATGGGTGACAAAAAGGTAACTGAGTCACTGGAAAGCCCAGTCCTCTATGAGTGACAACTCATGAAAGCTGGAGTTCTCCTGTCTAACCTGTGGACATCTCCAGTAAAGAGTCATCTCCTCCCCAGCAATTGTTTACTCTCTATACAGCCCCAGAGAAGGGATTTGTGAATAGTAACACTTTCTGAACTTCTAGAGTCTTCTAAGCTTCCTGGCTTAGAAAATTCCGGTCAGTTTCCTGAGTCCTATGAGCTGAAGTTTCAATTCATGGGAAATAGCTAAAAAGTGCACACACCCATTATGACTGGACTTCCTCCAACTAGCTCCTGCCTCTTAAAGTTTCCATGATTCCCAATGGTACAAAGATGTGGGAACCAAGCCCCTGGCTTGTGGTCCTTGGAGAGATTGGAGAGATACTTTCTCACACCTTTAGGGGTTCCTAAAACACAGAGTCCCCCACCCCTAGCCCCAGGAAATCACCTGTCTTCAGTTTCTCTTCTCTATTCTCTTAATCAAACATTATCAGTTGGAAATGCTCCCATTCATACCTGACTAAAGCAATTTATCTTTAAGTACAAATAAAACATAAGTGCAATCCCTTAATAGTTGTAGATAGTTGTGTGGTCTAAAGTGGGCTTTGTTTTAGAGAATTCAAATTTCATTGTACACGATCCCCAAGCTATTGGCTTCAATCCACAACCAATTTTATTGCACATAATTCCATAAGCTAAGTAGGTAGTTCTTCTGGCCCAAGTCATGTTTAGAGGAATTGACCAGGGCTCATGGAGACAGGATTGCTGGTGAGATGATTCAGTAGACAAAGATTCTTGCTACAAAGCTTGATTTCTTGAGTTCTATCCCCAGAACCCACATGGTGGCAGGAGAGAACTTCCTCCTGCAAGTTGTCCTCTGACCTTCACACGGGGGTCATGACACATGTGCTTACACACACAAACACTTAATAAATGTAACAACAAAGATGGCTAGAATGTTTCCTGGTAACTATATGCTCTAAGATGGCTTTGCTCACATGGACTAGGTATGGGATAGGCTAATGAAAGTGACTGGATCTTGGGTTTGTCATCATTTATTTGGCTCACATGGAGGAGACAAATTTTCAAGAGGGACAGTGCAGAATGTCTTCTGTGTCGTGAACTTGACACTGATGCACATTCATGGTGTTCTATCAAGCAAAGTCATTCCATGGTCAGCTTAGATTCAAGTCTTGGGAGATTTACAACACACTTCATGCCTTGATGGCAGAAGCTATGAACTCCCCTTGAAAAGGATATAGTTGGGATATGGGAATACTTTGGGAATTAAGAATCAAGATGGGTACTTGACCTGGAGCATTCTGATAATCTTTGCTAACCATAAGTGCACTGTACCTCTTCCGTATTCTAATATTGTCTTGGAACCCTAAGTACTTCATCTCACCTGTGAAAGAGGGAAATTCAAGGGGGGTGTGGGTGGGCGGAGGAGAGGCATATACTATGGCAGGCTAACCTCTATTCCTAAGAGATCCTCCCACCCTTAGAATTCTTCAGCCTCCTTCTCTCTCTTTGTTGGTACCTGTATATAAGAATGATCAATAAACCCTATAGTATATACAGACACACTCTACTCCCTGTATTTCAACAGAAAATTGACTAGTAGGCTCAGCTAGTTCTGTATCCATAACATACATTCTTTCCTACAAATCACAATTTATCCTGACACCAACATACCTGCCTAAATAACTTAATATCTCAGGCTATTTTGCATGTATGTGTGGTCATTTGTCATAATTCTGAACAAAGAGGAATTTCTTGTGTAGGTCTCCTGGGATAGCTGGGGTTTTGTTGTTGTTTGTTTCATAGCTCAAAAGTGTACAGACAGCATGCTTACGTCCATTTCCATTTCATTCTTATTACCAGCCTGGTTGCAGTAATAAGGATGTAATGTCTGGTGATAACAGAGTCATCTTTGCACCATGGGGATAAAAAGGATCATTACAGATAGAAATGGGAATAAAATGCTTTGAATTTCTGGGCATTCCCTTGAAAAGCATATCAATCCTTGAATAGTCAATTCTAGACTCAGTACATGAGGAAAGTCATCCAGTGTTTGCTGAAGTAATGCCCATTGTTTCCCTGGTACAAACTCTATTTTTATCAGCACAGCAACTGAACTCACAAACCTAGAAACATAGGGGACTAGGAGAAGGAAAGAAGTAATTTTCTTCTCCAAACGAGCTATCATCAAGAGTTTCCTGCTTCTCCCTGGATATTCAGTCTGCTGAGATACAGAGAATGACCAGTGCATAGGAATCACATCAGAAATCATATAAAATTAGGCAAATCTTGCAATAGCCATGTGAGTGGGCTAAAGAGATCTCTAGAGAAAGGAAGTATAGGCCAGCCATTCCACAGATGTCCATATCAAAACTTCTCTCTGAACGTCACTCAAAGGAACCATCTGGAACTCATCAATCCCCCTTCCCTTCATAAGTCCTCCTTATCTCTTATCTGTAGTAAGGGACTTACCACCTACCTATTTTATTTAGCTTAATTTATTT
This sequence comes from Neotoma lepida, assembly GCA_001675575.1. Classification (NCBI taxonomy): domain Eukaryota; kingdom Metazoa; phylum Chordata; class Mammalia; order Rodentia; family Cricetidae; genus Neotoma; species Neotoma lepida. The sequence goes on from LZPO01034922.1 coordinate 259,186, forward strand.
TTTTTCTCATCATCCATCTTTAAATTAGATCCTTCGCATGTGTGTCAATGGAGGAAGACTGATGGACACAGATAACTATGCCACTGCTCAAGACTATCTTATCTGAACAATTGTATTGTTCCCAGCCACCAGTATATCCCTATTGTCTTAGTTTAGGTTTTTATTGCTGTGAAGAGACACCATTTTTTTTTAAAGAAAATTTTTTTATTCATTTTACATACCAGTCACAGATCCCCTCTTCCCTCCTCCTGCCCTTCCAGCCTCCCCTCCCCCAACTCCCCCACCTTTCCCTCCTACAAGAAAGTAAGGCCTCCCATGGAGAGTCAGTAGAGGACCACACCAACTCTTTTTTTTTTTTTTTTTTTTAAGATTTATTTATTATGTATACAGAAGAGGGCACCAGATCTCATTACAGATGGTTGTGAGCCACCATGTGGTTGCTGGGAACTGAACTCAGGACCTCTGGAAGAACAGTCAATGCTCTTAACCTCTGAGCCATCTCTCCAGCCCCCCACACCAACTCTTATAAAGAAAACATTTAATTGAGGGTGGCTCGATTACAGTTTCAGAGGTTCTGTCCATTATGATCATGATGGGGAGCATGGCAGTGTACAGGCAGATGTGGTGCTGGAGCTGAGAGTGCTACATCTTGCAGGCAACTGCAAGTCAACTGACTGTCACACCGAGGGAAGCTTGAGCAAAAAAGACCTCAAAGCCCTCCCACACAGTGACACACTTCCTCCAACAAGGCCATACCTCCTAATAATGCCACTCCCTTTGGGGGCTATTTTCTTCCAAACCACCACATCTATTCAATCACCAATATAAAATGTTGACATGATTTTGTGTGTGTGTGTATGTGTGTATGTGTGTGTGTGTGTGTGTGTGTGTGTGTGTGTGTGTAGGTCTGTGCAAGGGTGAACGTCTAGGCTAGAGGTTGATTTGGGATGTCTTTCTCAATCTGCTTTATCTTTTGAGACAGATATTCTCTCACTAAACCTGGAGCTCACTGATTCAGCTAGACTGACTGACCAGCCAGCTGGAGGAACCCTCCTATTTAAACCTCCATGGTGCTGGAATTAGCAAGTAGTTCACCCACTGAGCCATCTTCCCAAATCTCCATAGTTGGTTTTTGAAAAGCCAAATAGATCTTGAGACAATTGCAGCTACTTATTGGATAATATTCAATCCCTTTGCACGGTATATTCTGACTTTTTCAATCTTTCCCCAGGTGTTTTTCTTATTGCTTTTAGGCTAAATTTCTTCCCAATAATTCTAACAGAAGTATTACTTTTCTCCTCTCATTGGCTAACTCTAGCACAATTTTCTTCCTGAATTCCTTAGGCAAAATTATTAATTCTTTTGGTCTCCTTGCTTGCAGCTTACATACCTCGCTGTTTCTGGGTAGGTATTTGACTATGGACAGCAGTAACTTGAGAGGGAACATGGGTGTTTGATTGCCTGGCTTATGGCAGCACCCAATGTATCTAGAAAGAGGAACAGAAAAGTGGGTTTGCATTGTAGTTTTTTGTTTGCTTGTTTTTTCAAGACAGAGTTTCTCCGTGTCCCCCTGGCTGTCCTGGAACTCATTCTGTAACCAGGCTAGCCCCAAACTTGGAGACTTGCTTGCCTCTGCCTCCCAAGTGCTTGGATTAAAGGTGTGTGCCACCATCGACCAGCTCACACTGTAGTTTTTTAAATGTCTTTTTTGCTTATTTCTTCTCATTAGCATTAAGTTGGGTCTATGTTTTCATATGCAAAGTGAAGTATTTTCATACAGTTATATTTTAAGAAAGAAATTAGTACTTCAGGAGATGGTTGAACTAAGATTCTTTCTAGCTCTAACATTTAATGCATCCCTTTTTAAAAATTGCTGCCTCAAAATATTTTAAGATTAAAAATTAGTAGAATTCAATTGCACAATTAGTTCCCTGCAACCTTCTCTTTATGTTGAATTTATACATAGATAAAAATGAAGAGAAATCAATGAACTTTGCATTCCTGAATTAGCACTCTGATTTTCAACAAATTTCACAGCAGCATAAAACAGTTTAATAGACTAAGTAATGATGACAAAATGATGGAAAATTTTTATGTTTCTCTTCATTGCGTCACATTTCATAAAGTCAATATTAAATATATAAGTTAATAGCAACTATCTTTTGTAAATCAATATTAAGTGCCCCCATTAGTTGGGATTAAAAGATTATTTTATCTGATACTCTCCCAAATTACGAGGAACTGTCAGCAAGATACGGCATGGGATAGAGCAGAGAATAGCAAAGGAATGCTGTGCTATCGTCTGAGATAGATGGAATTCTTCCTGTGTGGACAAAGAAGGAATGAGTTCTGTCTGTGAGCTCACAACGCCTGGCACTCATGCAAAAGTGCAGCATGGCCCTCCTCCTTCAACCAGTGGAAGCTACTCCATAATGGACGCTTTCTTATGAACATAAGAAATGAAACTTTTTTTTTTTTCTTTTGGTAAAGCAAGACCTGGGCCACTGTGGTTGGGAAGTTAGGTTGGGCTTGATTCTCCAAGGTTATACAAAAAGGTAGTTTAAAACAAGATTTATTAATGGTAATAATATTGTTATTATCTTGAGACAAGGTCTCACTATGTAGCTCTGCCTGGCCAGTGACTTACTATATAGACCAGGCTAGCCTCTTGTGCCAGAGTGCTGGGATTAAAGGTGTGTTCTACCACTCCCAACTATGCTTTTTAATTAGTTAAAAAAAATTTTTTTTTTTGGTGTGTGTGTGTGTGTGTGTGTGTGCAGATATACTTAGAAGCCAAAGGCATCAGATCTGCTGAATCTGGAGTTACATACAGTTGTGAGCTGCACTACAATAGGTGTGCTTAACTACTGAGCAACCTCTCCAACCTCAAAAGAAAGCAATTCTGAGCTGAGCATCTTAGTTTGCTCCTATAATCCTTGCTCTTGCTTGTGGCAAGCTGAGGAGGAAGATCGTCATGAGACTGAGGCCAATTTGGGATGCTCAGTAAGTTCCAGATCAGCCTGGGTTATAGTGTGAGAATCCTGCCTGAAAGAAAAAAAAAACAAAATAAAACAAAACGAAAACCAATCAACCAACCACCACCACAACAGTTTGAGAGCTGCAATTCTAAGAAAACAGATAGAAGGGTTTTTTATTTTTTTATTTTTTTAGATTTATTTATTATGTATACATTGTCCTGCCTGCATGTGTACCTGTAAGCCAGAAGAGGGCGCCAGATCTCATTACAGATGGTTGTGAGCCACCACGTGGTTGCTGGGAATTGAACTCTGGACCTCTGGAAGAACAGCCAGTGCTCTTAACTTCTGAGCCACCTCTCCAGCCCCCTAGTTGGGGGCATTTGAGAGTCACAGATTCAGGGCAGCCATCAGGTCTTACAAGCCAAGAGCATGGAGACATAAGCCTAGTTCAGCTTTTGCCTTTTTCCTTCCCTGTGCTTTTCTTTTGTGTCTTTTGCTGGTTTTTAAGTCACAACCCGGAAGCTAGGAAACTGAGTAAACACTCTCACAGTGCTGGGAGAGATTTAAAAAAAAGTCTACTTCAGGACCTCTAAAGAGATGGGTTTCTTGACATACATCAGGGCTACATTAGAAATTGAGGCACACCTCTGGGCGGTGGTCTTTAATCCCAGCACTCAGGAGGCAGAGGCAGGCAGATCTCTGTAAGTTCGAGGCCAGCATGGTCTACATAGTGAGTTCCAGGATAGCCAGGACTGTTTTACAGGGAAACCCTGTCTCAAACAACAACAACAACAACAACAAANAAAGAAAAAAAATTGAGGCACACCAAGAAATAGAACAGCCTCATAAAGCCTAAAAATCTAGATGCTACTTAGCACAGTTTTAGACTAGGTCAGCTTGACCTGATCTCACAAGAAAGTGTATCCTCCCTGGAAGTAAATATTATCAATGAGTCTCAAATTATGAGTATGATTTTGTATATGCAATACTCATCATTATTAAAAACATTAGTAGGCAACCTAATAAACAGGTCCAGACAGATACAAGATAAGGAAAACAGGGCTGAAGCGATGGCTCAACAGTTAAGAACACTGGATGCTCTTGGAGAGGACTCAGGTTCAATTCCCAGCACCCACATGGCAGCTTACAACTGTCTCCTGTTTCAGGAGATCTGACACCTTCACACAGTCATATATGCAGGCAAAACACCAATGTACATAAAACACGAATAAATAATTTAAAAAAAGATAAGGACATCAGGCAATACCATGAAACCCATGCATAGGCGGTCCAGATGTGAGTCATTGCACATGGACCTCACAGTAACCATGACTTATATGTTCAAGAAAAATAGACATTTTCAGAATGTCAACAGAAATTTGTAGTCCATAAACAAATGCAGAAAGAGAAACATTTGAGTTAAATATTGAAATAACTAAAATTACGAATGCAGTAGAGAAGTTGACCATCAAAGCAGACAGAGCTCAGGGAAGGCCCAGTAAACCAGGACATGGTACACAGTTAGCAAAGGGGATGAGGATGATGGAGGAGTTAGGGCAAGAGGCATATTTGCAAAGAAGCTGGCTAAAATTTTTCTGAAGCTAGTGAAAGGAGGACAGCTACATTTTGAGAGTATCTATGATACCTCTGAATTGCTTCAGTTAAATGAAAGCCATCCCCAGGCACCTGACCACACTCTGCTGAAAACCAATGAAAAGCACTCAAGTTCAGTTAGGGTAAATAAATGCATTAACTTTCTAAGCCCCCCCGCAGCTCCCCTCCACAATCTCCCTCCCTCCCTCCCTCTTTTCCTTCCTTCCTTTCTTTTCCTCCAGAGACAGGGTTTCTCTCTGTAGCCCTGGCTGTCCTAAAACTTGCTCTGAGCCAACTTCTTCATAGTAACATTTTAAACCAGAAAATTGCAATGGTAATTGTAAACCACTGAAAGGAATCAGCAACTAAACTAGGCTTCTATACAAGAGAAAAAAATCACCTTCTGCTAAAAAGAAAGCAGACCAGAATAGGGGTGATGCTACCTTCACAAACAGCACGCAGACTGAGAGCTTCTTGAGAGCAGAAACTATATCTCCACCCTCTTGGCTCTCTGGAGTGTGCCAGTGCTTAAATGGCTTTGGTACAGACCTGGAGAGATGGCTCAGAGATCAAGAACATTTCTTGTTATTCCAGAGGACCTGAGTTTGGTCACTGGGCAGCTTCCAACTGCCTGTAATTCCGGCTCCCTCTTCTGGTCTCCTCGGTCACTGCACTCATGAGCACATACACTGACAATCACATACCAATGAACAAAAAATGAAATAATTTTAGAAGACTGGTAAAACAAATGAAGGACTTAAAGGAGCTGGATCATTCATTAATCATTAATCACTATCTGGAGTAAATTGACGATATTCTGATGCTGAAGTTTATTAAGTTTAGTGGAATGTTTTAATGTTGGACACACTGTTCTTTGTTTTGTTTGTTTTCGTTTTGAGTTGTGTGGTTCAGAGAGATTTCTTCAGGCCCTGGTATTCTTTTCCAAGGGCAGTCTTGACAAAACGACCTGAGTTGGTTGGGCTACAACAGAAGTTGATTCTTTCAGCTAGCTATGCAGGGTACAAATTCAAAAGTAAGGTGCTTGCTTAGCCAGGCTCCCTAACTCTCTCTGAGGTCTCATTCAGCATCTTCTCTCTGCTACTGGCCCAGAGTCTTTTTATTTATCTCTTTGTTTTGTTGTTTTTGTTTTTATCACAAAACTAACATATGCATTGCCTTCTGGGTAATTATACCACCCTCTNTGTAATCATCACTTAGGTTTCAATACAGCACATTTGCTTATGATTCTGTTTGCTCACCCCCACTCCTCTTTCCCTTCTTTTCTTCCTTCCTCCTGTCTTTCCTTCCTTCCTTCCTTTTCTTCCTTCCTTCCTTTCTTCCTTCCTTCCTTCCTTCCTTCCTTCCTTCCTTCCTTCCTTC
>LZPO01034922.1:298028-326062 GCA_001675575.1 Neotoma lepida
TTTCCTGTGAGTGGGCACAGCTTTGAGTCCTCAGTGTCGTGTGACGCCTCAGCCAAAATGCTCTCCTGCCACACAGCCCATTAGCTCACCTCCAAAGAAAGCTGACCCTCACTTTGCATAGACAAACTCACCCTCAGAATGAGCCAACAAAGGAATAAATATGTCCCTTCTAGTCCCTGATATAATGGGGCAGCTTAATCCTCAGCTTGGTAAATGCCACAGCTACAGGCATGACCAGCTCAATCTTTAAGGCAGATCAAATGACTTTCAGGGATGGCTCTNTGCAACCCCTAGCTGCAGGGCCCAGTCTCTCAAGAGAGCCTGATTTTCCATAGAGCAGCTGTAAGAATTTTCTTCCTGGGCAGCAACACTTACACAGTTCGCTCCTTTTCAGTTTTGCATAGCATGGCCTCCTGGCTGTCACCACAGACTCCTCATATAGCTCTGCTTCATCTCCTCGCTTCTCTGGAGCTGGGGATTAGAGGGAGTCTCACGGCTGGGGAAGGTAGTTGCTGAAATGGCTTAGGAAACTGTGCAGCCAGGACTGAATAGGTCAGCTAGCCCCTTGAGTAGGAGGGGTGGGACAGGACCAGGGCAGCAATCTCAGGCTCCTTTTCAGGCTGAGGTAGCACATTTCCAGGAANAGAATCAGAATCACAGAGTCCTCAGCCCCTAGCTGCCTGATGAAAAGTCGGCTGCTGTCTACATGAACTTCAGCCNTCCGTGCCTGGGCTCTGTGTCCTTCTACAAGGTTCCCAAGCCTTTGCTTTGCTGGCCACTCTCATAAAGGACAGGCTTGAAGCGCTCACTGAGCAGGGAGAGGCCTGCAAGGCAACACGTCTCTGAAGCTATAATGGCTTTTCTTTAAGAGCCAGGAAATCCCCACTAAATTAATCTTCTCAAAACAAGATTTAAAGAGAGCCCAAAATGCCAACCCTCCGCTGAAAAAACACAGCTTTTGTTTTGGTCATGTCTTCAGACTGTCCGCACTGCGTTTAATTCTTCTGATGTGTGTTTCCTGCTCACCCAATACATCCCAAATCAATTAACAGCAATTAGTTTGATTATGAAACTGTAAAGCAGATAGAAAAAGCTCCCTAAATCTCCCACTAAAGCACCCAACGAAGCAAAATTTTCTGCGTAACAGCTAAATTAATGGTTTATAAATGTTGTTATTATTATTGGGGTTAGGGAAAGAGTCGGCTGGTAATGCACCTGTTGTAAAATCATGGAGACATGTACCTGGAACCCCAGTCCTGGGGAAGCAGAGGCAGATAGGAGCTCCACCATGGTCAGCCAGCCTAGCTGGTGAGCTCCAGTTCATTGAGTGACCCTGTGTGGAAAAAAAAAAAGATAATGATTGAGAAAGATATCTGGTATTGACCTCTGGCTTCCACATTCTTGCACACGAACGTGTATCCACATGCAGCTATGCACACATATGCAAACCACATACCCACATTATACACCATATCCAGAGAAAAATAGTTGAATAAATAAATGTATTTTTAATTATTGTTATTATGTGACTCCACTCAGATCTAATGGGAAGTGCTCATTGCAGAATGTCCCCCAGAATTCTAAAGTCTTATAGTCAGAGAAGAACATCTGAGTTCTTCTCTCCCCATGGCTCACTGAACAGGTTTTAGTTTTCTAGGGCTTTTTGCCTTCTGGTCAACCACCCTGTGCCTGGTTGAGGAAGCGAGCAGGCTCTACATTATGAGTGGAAGCCAAAAAAGAGCACAGTTTCTAGGAAAGGGGGACAGGAAGTTGAAAATGCATCTGTTAGTTACTTTCCCAAGGCAGTCACCAATACCTGACAGAATAGCTCAAGGAAGGAAACATTTACTTCGGTTCACGGTTTCAGAGGATTCAGGCCCCAGTTGCTTGGCCCTCTGTGCTTGTGCTAACTAAACAGCATGGAGGCAGGGCATGCAGTGGAGGACAGCTCTTCACTCAAGGCTGACTGTGAAGGAAAGTCTAGGTAGGAAGCAGCCTGGCATAATACACACCTGCAAGGGCTTGCTCCCTGTGAGATCTACTTCTCCTGCTAGCCAAACTGCTGAGATTTCCACATTCTCCCCAGATTGTGCCACCTGCTGGGGACCAGTCATTGAAAACACTGGACAGAAAAAAAAATTCATATTCAATCCACAGCCATGTCCAAAAAGGGATTATCCTAAATGTTTGTTTAAAGATTATTATAGGATGGTCCCCAGATTTCACGGTATGATTAAGAGGTTTTTATGGGTGTGCGACATTTGTCACCATCAAGTATCCCCAGGAAACATACAGAGTGCATTATTATCTCTCTGATCCTTAAGGGATTGACTATTTTTTAGTAAACTAATAACAATGACTATATAGTTTAAAGCAACCATTAAAATACAGCAAATCATCAAACTGACTACTAAAACCCCCAAAAGCCACACTCTGTGTATGACACCTGGGTGTACAAGGTTCTTTTCCTGGTGGTCTGACAACTTTCTCTTACTTTCCTGAAATTTTTGGAGAAAGAAGTATCTGGCCTTTACCATGCCATAAGAAAATCTCACTTGTCTAAGTTTTGTTGGCTAGCTGAGCAGATGAGGCGCCTCCTCAGATTGATGGGCACTCTGATCCTGTCCTCAGGAAGGGAAACAGAGCTGACATAGATATAGATCAGCACTCTATTTCTTTTTCCTGTGTGTGCCTGTTCTGACCCGCTTTCTTTAGGGCCTCAGCACTGTGCAGTGGTTGGGATCATAGAGTAACATATTTGTTTTGTGTTTTGTTTTCACTCGTTTCGTGAAATTTATTGAGCGCCTACTAAATGCAGTGTGCCATCCATGTGCATGGGCGTTTATTTAATTACATCTTGCATCATTTGGCAGATTGATTCCATAACCACAGATTAGTTGGCTGGGATTCTGATTCTAATTTTGCCTGCAATGTGCTGTGTGGCTGTGAGTTAGGCACCCTACCTCTGTTAGATACCTAGATTTCTTTCTTTGCTGTGTGGAAATAATAGTAAGTGACAGCTGCTTAGAGATGCGCTGGGATGATTCACGTTCAAGTCAAGGCGAAGCTTGTGAAGTTCAATTATTTCATCCTCGAAATGCCACTCCGAGCTGAGTGCAGGAGAAGATTTGTTTTAATTTATATTGCAATAGTTACAGGCTCTTCCAGACTTTCTGCTGATTTCTTCACTACAGGGTTCTAATGTAATGACTGCTTGCTTGATTTCCAGGTTTCAATATGAAAGCGATTAACTTGGATTGATTGACCAAACCGGTTCTTCTCTGAAAGGTTTTCCGTGGCAATAAACAAGTATGTGAAAACTCAGACATGCCCAGAAGGTAGATGAACACAATGTGGAGTGTGATTTTTTAAAGGGACAAAATCTAGGGCTGAGCTTGGTTTTGAGTTCTTNAATCCAGTACTTGCGGTGTGTTATCAGAGGAGTTTTATTTCCCTGTGTGAGATAGTTAGCTTGCTTTGTTTCACTGGCCAATATCTGTCTCAGCCGCAGCTATCACACTCACTGAGTCCTCTGAACCAGGAAAAAATAAATACACAAATGACATCCCTGAACCTTGAGGTAGCAACATTCAAGATCAGGTGGGAAGCGTCATACTGGGAACTAGAAGGTGATGATTTCCGAGGACCAGAAACCTAAGCCANGCTGGCATTTCCTTCCCTAATGTGAGACTCTCCAAGTATCAGCTATGGAGAAGTGATCAAACACAGAGGGCTACATAAGGAGTCTATGGCAGTGNAGATAAGACCATGCTCTGTCAAACCATAAAGGGANGAAGAGGTGAAAGATTCTGCCAGGGAGGAAAAGTCAGTCTACCATGAAACCTCTGGGCCTTGCAGCTGGGGTTGTGCAGAGCCACCTCTGAAAGTCCCTTGGTCTGCCTTAAAGATGGCGCTGGTCACATTTACAACTGCCCATTTACCAAGATAAAGATTAAGCTTCTCCATCATGTCAGGGCCCAGAGGAGGTGGATTTATTCTGTGTTTGGCTCATCTTGAGGGTGAGTTTGTCTAGGCTGCACGAGGGCCAGCCTTCTTCAGAGGTGAACGGTTCNGGGCCTTACAGAGGACTGTGGAGGAGAAAGAAGAGAGTTTTAGGAGATAAATCTGAGGAAGATGTCTTAAGTGATGCTGAGGAATTCTGTATGCTCATGCCATTTGGAACTCATGGGTAGATTTGGATCAGGTGAGCAATGTCGGACAGAAAAGCAAAGAGGGAAGAGAGACCGGTGGAAAGTTGTGGCCATAATTCATCTGAAGGATATGGTGGCTAGGATTCAATACTAAAAGCTGGACAGGGAGAAGTAGCTGGATCTAGAGCTTTTGATTGAGCCCCATCTACTCCTGGAGGAAATGCTAGGAGGAGCATATTCGGAGAATTTTAAGCAACGGGACTTCAAAACTAGACCTGTGGCAGAAGTGGCAGAAGCCATTTACATGTTCAAATAGATACGCTGAAATGTTTTCACTAGTTACTTTTCTAGCTGCTGCGATCAAATATCTAGCAAACATCTAACTCTAGCCTTAGAGTTTGACAGTACGGTCCGTTGTGGTGGGGTAAGCACGGTGGTAGCTGGTCACTTCACATCCCCAGTCAGGAAGCGAGAGATGAACACCCAGCTTACTTCCTCTTTTTCGTTCTGTGCAGGATCCCAGCCCAAGGGATGGGGCTGCGCACATTAGGGCTGGTCTTCTCACCTCAACAAACCCAATCCAGAAATCCTTCACAGATGTGCCCAGAGGTTTATTTCCTGTGTGATTCTAGAGCTGGTCAAATATTTGTCATAGGACATCGAATGTTGCTGACTGACAAAAGGAGACAAAGTGGAATTGGCCAACATGGGTAATTGTGGTAACACAGGTAGCTGGTAAAATAACACCAGGGTGAATCAGAGAGTGTGTTTATGGAAGAGATTGGTTTTTCAATGAGCAAGCTGAGTAAAGATTTGAGACCCTGCCTCCCTGCCTCCCCAAGGAAGACTGTGAAAAGGTGTGGTTTAGCTAATCTTTTTATCTTTAAAGAGGTGGGAATCCCTAACAGTGGGCTGCAGGCCTCTTCTATTTCTCCCCTTTTGGCTTACTGCTTATGTCCCTTGACACTGTGACAACAATCCAACGGAAGGAAACGAGAGAAACAGTTTGCCTCCTACTGTCCCAGACTCCTTTCCCTACCTTTAGAAACAAACAAACAAACAAAACCACTAAAAGCAACATACAAAACAATGTCATTTACAAAACAAGTTGTCCTTGGGGAGATGCAATCTTGTTAGCAGTTTAGGCTTGCCTGCACAAACATCTGTTTTAATAGCACATCTGTATGGATGCAATACATTAGCAGGGTGACCTAGGCTTTCTCTTAGAGAATTTAATGGATTTTTTNCCCCTGTTTCTTGTTTTAAAGCCCTTTCNCTACACAATTAGTTAGTTGAAAGTGAAATCATTCTGCTGAGGTCCTGAAGAGGCTGATCGATAACGGCTGGACGATGCTATGTGCGGAATTCCAGGTAGCAGCCATAGTTGATGAGCAGTGGGTAAATGATGTCACCGGTGTCTGAGCTCTGACGCCAGGAAGCACAGGAATGCTGCCCAGAGGGCCAAGAAGAGTAAGGAGGGCGGCTCCTGGCTGAGCCAGATATGGATACAAAGCTAGGTGTGGGGGCGGGCTGCACAACCACTCTGGAGATGAGGCAAGGGTTAGAGTCGAGAGGAGAGAATCTCACAAGCTTGCTGTCAGCAAACTGGAAAAAGCATACGGATGATGGCTATGGATCGTCAGAGAAATTCTAGTTGGTCGCTGGGCTCATTCATTTTTTTTTTTTATTCACCTGCTCAGTGAATGCAATTTGAACACCTATTCTCTGTCACACAACTTATTATGTACCAAGAAAATGAGCGTGATATAGCTCTTGCCCTCAAGAATCAAATAGCGAGGGAGTTGGAAGTCAGATTGAAGCTGGCAATTANGCAACGCCAGGACAGCTTCAGCGATGGTGCTGTGTACGTGTGTTATCTCTAAGTCTGTGCTTTAATATTCTGTTTTCTATTTTGATTGCATAATTCCTCAAAAAGAGAACTGGAGAAGACTGCTTAGATAAGTGACAATTCTCCTCTGTGTTGCTGGTGGATAAAAGGTGCCCTGTAAGTGCCAAAGTTGAAGTTAGATAGCTGTTTTCAACTAATTGTCCTCACTGGCATGAATTTTGAAAGTTCTTGAGGGTAACCTCTCAAAACAGACATTATGGAATAATCTGATGCCCATTTTCAGACTTGGGATAATACTAAGGAGGGAATGAAGTGTATCCACTAGTTCACATTATAATGTCCGAAGCTAATGAGTCCATGTGACATACAGCCAGAAAAGAAGTCAGTGTTTTTTTTTTCCTTCTATTTTTTGTTTTTTTGAGACAGGGTTTCTCTGTGTAGCCCTGACTGTCCTGGAACTCTTTGTAGACCAGGCTGGCCTGGAACTCAGATCTGCCTGCCTCTGCCTCCCAAGTTCTGGGATTAAAGGCATGTGCTACCATAGACGGCCAAGTCAGTGTGCTTTAACACTGGTCAGTATTTCGACTCAGAGCTCTGAATTGGATCTGAATTTCAGATAAAGCATCAGCCACAAGCCAGTATTTCGTGGTGATGGTGGACTGCTCAGCACCTCTCAATTTATAATGTTCAGTTGTCAGGGGCAATATTTAACAGATGTGATTTGCAATATCCTGAGCGTATGTGAGTACCACCATCCTTTGTTGCCTTTAAGACACAACTTTAAGACACACAGTCTTCTACCTGTAGTGACTGGGTTCAATGGTCTCTCCAAGACCTTGCCCCCAAGATGTAACTAAGCTAGGACAAGAGGTAGGTCTTCAGGTATTGCTCCCTGCTAATCTGCACAAAATGTATAGATCTTCTATGGGGTAGAGAACATAGGCTCTGGGCCTGATTATCATACTGTGAAGACCCCTTTGATGACACTGGTATGAATTGGAAGAAGATATCTTGAAGCCACCAATGGGAAACCAAGTTATTCTGGTGGTGCTGGGGGCCCTGTATGTCAGGGCATGGAGAACTTACTATTAACAATATCAGCTCTTGAGCCAGGAGACTTGGGTGCACCCAGCTTTGCATTCTAGCCATGGAATAATTACTTGCCTTGTGTTCCAGAAATACAAATAAGAAATGCACACCTACCATCCACAAAGTTATTGGAAGGATTTAATTACTTCATGCCTATAACATGTTTAGATCAATGAGTTTCCCAGAAGAGATGGATAAAAGGGTGNCACTTCCTGAGTCGTTTCTACCTTTTCNATCCATTGGCATCTGCAAAAGCCTTTTCTGGGACTGCTGAGGGTCACATGTTTTAAAATGGGCAGGAGTCACAGAGATGAATCCAGATGTTCAGTTGTCTTCCCCCTCTCACTTTTAAGGCCAGTTTGCCTTCTGTGGACAGAAACAAATAGGAAGTAAGTCTATCTAGGTGTCTAAGTTCCCTCTTGCACCACTGGAGCAGTGAAAGTTTTGGGGTTACTTCTACTACCCAGTTTCCTTCATACAACAATCTTACTATTTTTTTTTGTAGTCTTACTGATAATTGCCAAGTTACATNAAATAAATCACCTAGCATTTTATTTTGTCCCCCAGGACCTTGTGGTTTCCTAGACACAAGAGTGTCCCTTTGTACTCTTGTGTCTCCAAGTTGATCATTGATGGCTCAGCTTCTTCAGAGAGAGGATGAAAACACAGGGAACATTACCTGTGGGACATAAGGTTTTCCAGGCACTTAACATACATCATCTTGTTTCATGTCTGTAACAACTGTATGTGATGGATACTATGATCCACTCTTTATTATAAAGATATTGAAATTCATATTACACAATGCTGCCACTCACCACACTCACAGAACTAGCATACAAGTGAGCTGAGATTTGACATGACACTGATCTAATTCCAAGTATAAAGTTTTTACTATTTTTATGGTCAAAACGTTTTATAACAAAGTGAGACCTACATGGAAAATGCAAATGTCACTGGGAGAGGTAACGCTGACCTGTGCNTGTATGAAGGGGTAANACTGCCATCAGCCCTCCCCAAAAAAACAGGCTTTGGTAAGAGAGGAACTGGAGAGTGATTGCATGGCAGTGACGTAAGAATGTGAGAAGGGGTGGGGAGAAGGCAGAGTAATATGTAGATGTGCTNCCNACTGTTACTGTAACAAATGACCAGGAATCTAGTGGCTTAAAGGATACAAATTTATCACATTCCAGTTCTGTAGATCAGAAGCCTGTTGAGAAGTCTCACTAAATAAAGGTGTTGGCTGGCCTGGTTCCTTTCAGTAGGGTCAACTGCAGGATCTGCTTCTCATTCATGTGGCAGAGCTGAGTTCTCTCAACTTGTTGGACGGAAGCATGTTTCCTAGCTTTTGGCAGGGGATGATGTAGCTTCCAGAGACCCTTTCTGATCTTTGCAAATGGTCCCCTCTCAGCTGGTGGCTGGCTGTTGGATCCTTTCCCCACTGCTGTCTCAGAGTCATTTTGTTGATCCAGGAGAAGAAGTTCTTCACATTTAAAGGCTCATGTGGTTATAGTCTCAAGGACACTCTTTGCATCCCAAAGTCCTTACCATCAGTCACTTCTGCAAAATCCTTTTTCTGTNTAAGTTTCAGGTCACTTGGGCATGAGAGTCTTCACGGGAGGCATTATTCTACCTTCCATAAAGAGTGGAGCCTTGTGGTTACTTCCAACTGTCCTTGCCTCACTGAAGTGTGGCCTTGGGTGGTACAGTTTTGGTGATTCTTCTTCATTGCAGTCTTGAGTGGACCTAAAAGGTCAGCATAAGGGTAAGGCTGAGAGAACCTCCGAGCTGCAAACAGCCAACTTCTGACCTACCTCCAAAGGGGTTTTGGCCTACCAGCCTTCCCACTGTCCCTTTAAAGCAATTTGTAGTCTGTTATCCTGTATCATTAACCTAATTAGTGTAATTGCACTCAATTACGTAATCAGTGTAAATACATGAAGAATCCCATAATTAGACAATGTAATTAGGTAATTAATAGATGACGTGGGAAAAATCCATAGCAAACATTCTGAAATGGACATGGTGCCTGCACAGAGCAAGNGATTTGTTCATCTTAGCCAACTCCATCTGTTTGGGAAGAAAGATTCACAAATTAATCAGAAACCAACCATAAAATTCTTAGTTGAAGAATCTCGTGTTTTGTCCTTACACAACCAACTTTATTAACATATGGCCAGGTTCTTTCTCTGTATTGCTTTCTANGGANAAAACTCCTGCACACCTGAATAGGGAGANGAAAATCTGGTCCAATGTAAGCCAGATTTGACATTGAGTCTACAGTTAGAATGAGACTAAGGCCATGCCCATCTGAGCAAACTAACCAGACTGTTGTAGAGTTGGGATGCTTGATGGACAGTCTTGAAGAGTGATTTTCTGTGAGACAAAGTCCCTTTGAATGATGGCATCTATTCCTTAAGCAGACTCGGTAACTCTTTCGAGATGGGGAAAGAATCTGAGGAAATCTATTAATCCAGCCTCCACATAGTATCTTCAGATCCTTCATATCCCTTCCTGCCTCAATAGCTTCTCCCCTGACTCCAATAGCCGGCAGTTCTGTACCCTTATCTACACAGCAAAATCCGGACTAAATTCCTTGCACCCATTCCCATCTTCCATGCAATCTCTTCTGAGACCAGCAGCCAGAGTGGTCTCAAGTTAGTATTCCCTATTCAAAACTTCAAAAAATATTTTTTTACTTATGTTTGTCTGTGTGTATATGTGTGCATGCATGCATGCATGTCTGTGCCTGTGGAAGCCAGAAGAGGCTGTGAGATCCCCTGGAGCTGGAATTACAAGTTATGAACCACCACNCATGGGNTTTNGGAACTGAACTTGGGTCTTCTGTAAGAGCAGCAAGTGCTCTTAATCCCTGAACCATCTCTAAAGACCCTGTTTGAAAGTTTGCNATGGACAAAACCCTACATTTTTAATATGGATTATCAAGCCTTTTGTGATCAGGTCTTTCTTTGCCTCTCAAGCTTTTCTTATAGTGTTTCCCCAATATCCTCCCCTCACATTGACTTTCTTCTGCANCTTCAAAAGCCATTCAGCCTTTTCCCATAATGGTGCTTGTCCTTCCTGTCCTTTCTTTATCTTGGAACATGGTGCTACTGTCCCTTTCTTACTCAAATTCATTCATCCACTAGGCCTTTAGATCCTATTTTAAAAAAAGATTTATTTTTATGTTTGTGAGTCTTTTCCTGCATACCTGGATGTGCACTGTTTTGAACCTGGTACCCGTGCAGGCCAGGAGAGTGGGCCAGATCTCCTGGAATTGCAGTTAGAGATGGTTGTGAGCTTCTAAGTGGGTGCTAGGAACCAAACAAAGGTCCTCCACAGTAGTGGTCAGGGCTCTTAACTGTTGAGCAATCTNTCCAGCCCTGGTAATGTTCTTTTGTTCCTTAGTTTAAAATATTTCTCATTAAATTTCCCATAATANATTATGCCATTTTCTTGAAAAGTACCACAATCTTTAATTTCATTTTTCATAACTGTAATATTTTAAAATACTTTTAATGATTTATTTATTCTTATTTTATGTGCATTGGTGTTTTGCTTGTATGTATGTCTGTATGAAGGTGTCAGATCCCCTGGAACTGGAGTTATAGACAGTTGTGAGCTGCCATGTAGATACTGGGAATTGAACCCAACTCCTCTGGAAGAGCAACCAGTGCTCTTAACNACTGTGTCATCTTGCTAGCCCCCCTGTATCTGTAATATTAGTTGTGATCTGTGTCATTCATCTGAGTTTAAATTTTGTGAAGACAACAGTCATGTCTGTTTGGTTCACTATTAAATCCCAGTATCTAGCTAGCACTTAGTAGAATCTCAATAAATATTTGTGGAATGAATAAGGTGTTGGGAGTGAGTGTTTTGAGAGCCAACATTGAGTTATTACATCAGGGGCAGGAGCCAATCCAGGATACGGGATAAGAAGCCAGAATGGGGCTCAGGATCCACACCACATACTCAACAGCAATGAGTGAGACTGGTTTATTGGCTGGAGACCACTNCCTACTCTTCAGGAGGGCAAGCTCAAAGGCTACTTGTCCACGTGCTTCCCCAAAACCCATGTAGCTCACGGAACAAGAAGTCAGGCATTCTGTTGGCTTCCTAATTCAAGGACAGGGCAGAAGAAAAGACTCAGGCTAGACTTTTCAAACTGTCTGTACTTAGCGATTAATGTGGATTGAATTGATGAATGTGCTATATTGTGTTGAGGGATGCTTACAGAGTCAGGCAGATGCTGGTCAACAGCTCTTGTGTCTGGGCTCTGAATCTTTTGGAGAGCTCTACTGCTTGCTACCTTAGAGAGAGCAGAGAACAGCCTGTCTCTTATACACATCTAGATGTGTATAAGCTGTCTGTACTTAGCGATTAATGTGGATTGAATTGATGAATGTGCTATATTGTGTTGAGGGATGCTTACAGAGTCAGGCAGATGCTGGTCAACAGCTCTTGTGTCTGGGCTCTGGATCTTTTGGAGAGCTCTACTGCTTGCTACCTTAGAGCTGTCTCTTATACACATCTAGATGTGTATAAGAGACAGGAGCAAAGGTGTGCGCCACCACTGCCCAGCTTCTCTCCTTTTTCTTTTATTCTGAGCTTCTAGTGGGCAGACTCCTCTTGTAGCCTTTGCTGTTGACCAAGCGTTGACAGGTTATTAACTTGGTTTTCACATTTTTTATGGTTTGAATGAGAAGTAGCCACCAGGGGTTCACCTTTTTGAACACTTGGTCCCAGCTGGTGGTTGTGTTTTGAGAGACTGTGGAACCTTTAGGGCCTAGTTGGAGCAAGCTGGTCACTGTGTGGGCAGGTTTTGTGGGTTGCTGTCTATCTGTGGTTCCAGCCTGAGCTCTCTGCTTCCTGGCTTATGTATATGTGAGCAATTAGCCTCATGCTCCCCCTCCCCCAACAGCTGGGAGCTCTTACCATGGCCATGCCTTTCCTGCTGTATTAGTTATTTTTTTCTATGGATTTGATGAAATTGTGACAAAATCAACTTAAGGAAGGAGGGGGTCANAGTTTTGAGGGTATAGCCAGTGTAGAAGGCAAAATGGCCTTGTGCACACAGATAAACACTGGAGAAACCAGAGAAGTTAAACACAAAGCTTACCTCTCAAATGGAATGAGGTGCTTAGCTGCTCCTCCTGGAATTCTGGGAACGGATGTAGTTTACAACCTGGTGATCCTTTACTGTCTGATAAGCCAGATGTGGCCAGTATCTTCCAGAATTTATGTTTTACTTATCCTGGACCCTTGCCCCCTAAAATCTTGAGCATGACTTCTAGGCCATAAAACTCATCCTTGTGAGAGACAGCATCTGTACTTTACAACAGCCTAAGTGACTTCTACATTATCTCAGGGCCAGGCATTATGTTTACCTCAGTCATCCTCCCTAGACCCTTATCTTGAGCATTGTTTCTAAAGACAACAAGAAGTCATCTTACAGATGAAGCCAGATGTGCTTTGTAAAGAGCTTCAATGTAAACATGCCTTAAGCTTTNTTATACTCAAGGGTTAATTGTTATCTGAAAACTTTTTCCCAAAAGTGTACTATGCTTAAATACGACAAAAATATATAAGCTGATGTCAAACTTTAGAAGTCCTGGCCCAGCATCGGTACCAAAATTGGGCTGATTCCAGGTTCATTCTTATCTCATCCTGTTCATTTTCGCTNGCCTGCTGTAAAGACTGCAGGGACCCTCCCACACAGCCACTGCATCATGGAAAGGGAGAAATTGTGGCAGGTGTGTGAGGTAGCTAGTTCACATTGCATCTATCGACACAACATTAAGAAATGAAGGTTGACACTCATCTTACTTCTCCCTTTTGTTCAGGTCAGGATCCCCTGGAAGANTACCGTCCACAGTTAGGGTACACCTTCCTACCTCAAATAACATAGTATAGAAACTGCCTCACACGTAGGTGCAGAGACTTGTCTTTTGAGTGATGCTAGTCTTGTCAAGCTGACATTTTAACCATCAACCATCACATTTGTTTCTCTTGTCAGGCGCTTGGTCACAGAATCCAAAACGTATTTAATACAACTTTCAGCTGTATACTATACATAATAAAGAAAGCTAGGGGGAGGTAGTAATGGCTCATCTTTCTGTTACTAGAGATTCTGGGATAGATTAGAATATGAGTTATAGACAAATGAAAGATGAGAAAAAGGTTTGACTTTTTATTTTTAAAGACAAGAATATTCTTCTGCTTCAATGATACCTAAATCTTGGGATAAGTTCTCTTGACCTTCAAGACCTTGCAATGTGCTAGTTTCGGGATGGAAAACAGCCAATGTGAAGTCAAGGTTAAAAATTGAAGAAATTCTGCGACGAGACTAGCTACTAAACGAACATCTTTGTATTTAAAAACTTCTTCAAGCTCTCATTGACCAAAGGAGTTTTGTTCTCCACATTTTATTGTTCTTCTAGTGCTAAAAACACAGCCACGCTGAGTTCAGCCTAGATGTGGTTCAGGATGACACTGTTCTTCAGCATCTGTGCCCGCAGATCCTGCAGCTCCAGGTCCTCCTTGGCCACTACCAGGCTGTCGTTGCCTCCATCTTGATTTTCTGAGGCGAGGATACTCTTTATATTTTACTTTTCCTGTATGTTATGTGTGAATGTCATATATGGATACAATATATTTTGATCACATCCACCCCCATTGCCTTCTCTTAATTTCTCCCCATCTTCCACCTCTTTTTCTTCCTAATTTTATGTGCTCTGTGTTTAAACCCAATGAGTCCTTTCAGTGCTGTCTGCATGTTTATGGGAGTTNGACCATCTNNTGGAGCATAGTTAGCCTCTTGAGGGCCACATTCCTGAAGAAAACTGACTGTCCCAGCCCCAGCACCCATTTGTTGCTGATAGCCTCTCAGTTAGAGGTGAGACCTCACGAGTCCCCCTCCTATTCATGCTGGGATTTTGACTGACTTGATCTTCGGCAGGTCTTATGCATGCAGTCATAGCTGCTGTGAGTTCATGTGTGCCATGGCTCTGAAATGTCCAGCAAATATTGTTTCCCTGAAGATGTCCACCACCTCTGGCTCATATAGTATTTCATTCTCTCTTCTGCAACCATCTCTGAGCCTCGAGGGTAAGGAATGTGATACAAATGTTCTATTTAGAGCTGAGCACTTNACAGTCTATTTTTTGCACCTTGACCAGTTGTGGGTCTCTGTATTAATCACCATCTACTACAAAAAGAAGCTTCTCTAATAAGGGTTGAAGGATGCACTAATCATTGCATATAAAGATATGAACTTAGGGAAGCAGTGTAATACCTTGTTTACTTAACAGAATAATAGGATTAGGTTTTCATCTATGGCCTATGACATACCTGGCTATGGGTTTTGGGCTTAGTTAATGGCACCATGTATCAGTTATGTCTTATACAGTGGGCCTGAAATCTAATCATAAAGTGATTGGTTGCTCCTCTAACATTTGTGCCACTATTATCTAACCTGTGGGCATATTGTCTAACTAAGCAAAAATCAAGAGTGGCAAATCAGATTAGATCTTCATTTAAGGCCACTTCTCTGGCAAAGATTTGATTATTTCATAATAATTTCACCCATTCACTCATTGCCTAATTTATTCTTTAATAACTATTTATGGACTGCCTTCAACACNGGTAGTATTAGCTACTAGACATGCCCCAAATCCTCTTTCCTATTAACTATAGTCTCCTCTCAAACCACATCTTTGGATCAACCTGCCAAGAGAGTGAAGAACCAAGACTACTTTCAGGAAGATAGAGTGCTATATCTGCATTTATACCTGTACTAGATGACAAAGGAAACAGTTGGCATGTCTACCTGCTTGGTCTGGCTAAGACAGTTATAGCCCCCTGTCTCATAGTGTTTATTAACTAACTATCAAACAAATAATTATAGGTTTGTGTGATGAGTATTATATTAGGNGAAATAGAGNGTGCACAGCATCATATTGTAGGGAAATCTGAGCTGGTCTAGGCTTCAGGAAGTACTTTTAGATAAAACTAATATTTAAGGTGAGATTTGCATGAAAATTGTACTTAGGAAGGCAAGGGGAATCCAGTGTGCCTGTGTGTGTGTGTGTGTGTGTGTGTGTGTGTGTGTGTATGTGTGTGTGTGTGTCTGTGTGTGTGTGTATCTGTGTGTGTGTGTCTGTGTGTGTGTCTGTGTGTCTGTGTGTGTCTATTTTGGAGAGGAGGACACATTTATGCAATGATAGTGACTCAGGAATTGGGAAGGATGCTCAAAGTCATAAACCTGAGAGGTTTATGGCCTATGCATTAGATTGAAAAGAAGAAGAGAAATATGACTGGGTTGTAAATTTCTAGGCAGATGATGTCTTTCTCCTGCCCCTAGGAAGGAGGGAGCCCTTTGAGGACAAGGACTCCAATTTTACATTTTATACAAAGGAAATATTTAGTGTTTTAGCCCATGCATTACTATTATTTAGCATGGTATAAATTTGCAGATGCCGATTGACTGAACACCAGTCTAGACTTGAGTTTGCCTTTATAGGCATTCCATTTGTTTCAGCATTAGGAGAAATGTGTGGAGGGCGTTTTATAGTGAATGTGCAAATGACCCAAAGCTATTCTGTATTAATCCATAAAGAAGGTGAATAGGAGAATGATGGTGCTATAAGGCATTTCAAATGGGAACATAGAGGCGAGCTTGTTATAGTCCGTCCTTTTCTTGCATCCTTCTCCTTGGGTCAGCCCTCTGAGGGCTGGAGTAACCAGCACCATTTTCAGGGAGATAGATGGCTACTTCTGGCTTTATTGCCTGCACCTACAGGACACAGATAGTATGTCTTTGGGTTGGGCTGACCACCTTCACACTGTAAGGCAGCATCAACGGCTCCAGTGGGATACCAGCAGGCACATATATCGATCGTAAATAATGTCTCAATGTCCTACAGTGGGTCATAAATCAAAAAGATTTCAAAATGTCTTTCTTTTCTGTTTGTTCCAATGGGTTGTGTTCTGGCTAAGAACTTTTCCTTAGAGTCTGTTCATAACCCAGGCCTTGTGTCACTCTGGGTCAAACCCTTTCCTTAACCTCTGGTTCCATGGGCTCTGGAGAGCTTGTTATGACCATCTTTGTCTCTATGTATGCATCAGAGGAATAATCAGTGAGTGGCAGAGCCTTCATATTTTGCCATCTGTGAACCCTCAGGAAACACTGTGGCAGGTGCTGACGNACTGCACTACAAGGAAGCCTTTGCTCTTAGTGATCATGTCAAATAGTGCCCAGATTCAGAGAACTAGAAAGAACCTTGTTGTTGTCCCCCTTTAATCCCTTTCTGATTGGCTGAGGCAGGAAAGAGAAGCTGGTCTGTGTGTGCTTGTCCAGGGCTTCGGGTAGAAGGAGTGAGCTGCCTGATGATGATGGCAGAGAAGCTAGTTGTGCTTCATTCAGTCTTTATGAAGTGTGTGTATTCTGGCTGCCTGGAGTGGGTTCCTAGGATAAACCTTGACTCCTCAGGAAGTGAATGGGGGAGCCTGAAACTGTCTGTCTCCTTGTGGTTTGATGAGTATGCTTAATTCTTGTATAAATTACTACTCAGACCATCGTTCTTGTGGGCCGACTGACATCTTCCAGTGCAGCTTTTCGTAAAGTTGATGTTTTCATCCACACACGCCTAGCTTTCCTTACATTGATTCCAAACTCAGGAAGGAAAGGGGGGGGGGCGTTATTCATGGCTACTCTGAGAGCTCTCTTGACATTGCTGATGCTGTTAACGTGCTGATCTGTACCACCTGCCATTCCTCTGGCTCCAGCCACCACCTCTCCCTCTGCCTCTGCCTCCAACCCTGCTTCCATGCTGTCAGAGGGGAGGTATAATAGTCACCCCTTTCCTGGAGATACTTCGCGACTTTCCAAGGGCCAAGTTATGGTCCTGATCTGCTGAAGTTCTTGACCGACTGGCATTGGAGATATATACTTTTAAACACCACACTGTTTTTCAGAAATACTGTTTCTTAATACAAATATACCACTTAGTGTCTTCATATAGAATAATTGCTAAGGTTTGGATAAGGGAACACTAAGGGCCAATAAATTCAGGGTTTGGTTACCAGCTTGTGGCATTACTGACATTTGATAGAGCTGGCCAAGTGGGAGGAAGTTAGGTCATTGGCAATGTGCCCTTAAAGTGGATATTGGGACCCTGATCTTGTCTTTTTTTTCCTCTTTTGCTTTCTGGCTTCCAAGAAATGAACTGGCCTCTTCTGTTATATGCCCTCATAACAATGTACTGAGTTGCCACAGGGCAATATAGCCAATGATTGTAAATGGAAACATCTGAGTCTCTGAGCCACAGGAAAGCTTTCGTTGAGGTCAGTGGAGTGTCTCAGGTATTTGGCCACAGCAACAGACATCTAACTCATATACCATTAAGGGTGAGGAAGCATAGGTGTTGGAATCAGATAAGAAGGATATCAGACCTGAGTCCTAGTCTCCTTATTTGAAAAAATGGCAATACAGCAGCCAAAATAACTCAGGCCAAAGGACAGCAGAAGCAGCCTTGGCTGCTCCATGGCTCAACACAGCAAAGACTTGTTTCTAATTTGCACAAAGCTTACAACTAACTTAAACAATGTTACTTCCTTCCTGCACAGAGAATACTTAGGCTTCTCTTGATTGTTGTGCAAGGCAGATAGGAATAGGACAATATATGTATAATTGATGACACCTGGTGGCTACCCCATAGCGTCGGAGAAGAGCCTGGAGAGCTTTTTAGGAGTGGTTTAAAATCTTGAAATGGGAGCACAAATGACTTGGGTGCCCATGGACTTCATAGGAGATATAAGAGACAACCTAGAATCTCATCTTTGCTCTGCTTCTCTCCTTGGTGGCCTCTGTGGTCACTTGTGTTTGTTTTCTTTCAGATGAAGAGGCTCACTGACCTCAGATGGCAGGGGCCAGAGAAGGGAAGACCATTCATGTGTTTTCTGTATCTAACACCACTCTCTTTGCAGTATATATATGTGTATATATATACATACATACACACACACACACATTTGCGAATTATAATCGCAGTGTGGCAAAGGAACTTACACTCACCTCCATTTTGCTGGTGAGGAAGCTGGCTCATACAGATGCTAAGTGGCCTTCTCACGTTCTGGGTGGAGGAGATAGTTGTTGTGGAATATGAGCTTCCACCCATGTGTATCCGACCCCAAAGTTTGCAACTCTTTTAGACCTGGGCTAAGTGGCCTATTCCTACTGTGCCATCCTCAGGGTCGTTCTGGTACCCATGGTGCTTTTCCAAGGGAAACAATACAGCAAAACAGAGCCCAGGTGTGTTCTGTTGGAGCTACTGTTGCTTGGCTTTTCCTGGGGACTGCGTTTCTATGCACCCCAGATGGAGCGGACAGCAAGAGAAGAAGGAAACAAATCCACCTAAGAACCAATGACTTCACTGGGGTAAATTACAGGGGCACAGGGAAGGGCTTCTTTACCAGTGGCTGTGCTACTGAAGAAGAGACTCCTACTACCTCAGCATACCACCCTCCCTCTTGGTAATTTAACTGCTCATCCATCATGGGATGTGTGGGTACTTACATACACACTTCCTCACTTTCACAAGGGGATGATGTTACTGGGCATAATTCTGTGAGGGTCTTGTGTGAGTGATCACAGCTATATTTATTTTAAGATGACAATGGCCATATCACGCTGGGGGTGGGGGTGGTGGACAGAACTCCACAACAACACACTTAGTTCTGACAGGGTCTGATCATGGATGGGGCTGATTTGATGAGAAATCACTGAACCATGGGACCCATCAGTCAGAGATGTACATGTATGTTAGTAACTACTTTTCATGGGTAGAGAAACACAGACACCAGGGAGAAGGGTGTGCAAAAGCCTGACCTAAAAGCTTAGCTCTCTAGGCCTGTTATTTGAAGCTCTTTCTTGACAAATCTTTTCATTCAGTAATTTCCTTCACGAGTCAGACAGTAAGGCCTCAGATCACTTGTATCTGCTCACCATACCTGTGTCTACCAAGGGACTTTTATGCTACTGCATGATATCTGCAGGTATTGGTTCTAAGGTCTCTGCAGAAAGGCTTTCACTGACACCCCCCCCCCTTCTCAATGAGTCCCATTTATGCTTTTCAGAGGCTGGAAAACATAACAGCCTGATTTAGCCTCTGTTTAGGGTCAGCCTTGACACTGCTAGTGTTGAGACCTCTGGAAATTACCCAAATCTTTATGTTTCCTAATTCCCTCACCTGTAAAATGGGGAAAATGGAACATATTAGACCAGGTCATGGAGTCAGTGAGAATTTAATTAGTTGATGTAAATGAAGTATTGAAATCTTTGGTGGTTTCTGGAACACCCAGGAAACACGAGCTGTTACTGTTAATATGCCTTGTTTCCATGCTAACGTCAATCATTTGTTGATTTGTTTGTTTCATTCGAAAGCACAGCAGTGGAGCAGAGACTATCATAGTCACCATTGTATCTCAAGCATCAGTACAATTCCTGGCCTAGTATGTGTCAAGTCAGTGTTTGTTGAATAAATTAATGAAGAATATACATAAGAAACTATATGGGTGAGGGCTTCCAAAATGGTTTAGACATTGTCCCTGCCCTTTGGAAGTTTGTCATCTAGTGGGGAGGTAAGACAGTTTGAAAAAGTAGCTGAGTGTTGGGCAGAATACCAATGGCTGGCGTTTTAAAAGAATGACTTACATTATGGTGGCCATGAGTCAGTAGACAGGGGAGCCATTCTCTTGGTACCTCTGGCTAGGCCTTCATTGGTCTTTGTCACTAAACCTGAAAACAAAACAAAACAAAGCTATACATTTTATGGCATTTCCTAGTGGGTGCTTAGATCACATAGATGAATTAGAAACTAATTATTTGCTTTAATATTTAATTAATTGTAAGATTTCTTCAGCCTTTTTTCCACCATGAAGACAACAAATAAGGTGCATCTTGCGACTCTTCCCAACATTCACAAAAGCACACAAGCCCATTTACTTAGGCTACAGAGGGCCAAGCTCTCCACTCAGGAGCTGCGTTGGAGTGTACCACACTGAGTGCAGCCAGCCCTTTCTCTGAGTTCACCCACAGAAGAATGTAGATTCACCACANGCTGAAAAATACTTGAAAACAAAATCATATCTATAGCTAATATGTACAGATACCTTTTCTACTATTATCTAAATAATGATACAGAAAATGCGCACTTAGCATTTATGTTGTATTAGGTACCCGAAGTCATCTAGAGATGATTTAGTGTATATGAAAGGAAATTCACAGATATACTCAATTACTATGCAATTTTACTCAAGGAATGTGAACGACTGTGGAGTTTCTTTTCTGCTAGGGTCTTGGAACTAGTCTCCCATGAGGAAAACTGTTTTTGTTTTCCCCTAGTTCACAGTTTGGTAAACTTGAAAGCATCTGCTTTGCTCAGGACATGAGTCCATGACATCGGGTCCACTTTAATCCCAATGTTCACCATGTTCAACATTTGGAATAAGGAAAATGTTAGGAATGATCTGTCTATTTTGGAAACAAAGAAAACTTCATTTCCTGAAGCTCTTTGGCTGGTACCTACTTCAACTGGTACCTAAGCTCAAATTGCAAGAATGGATAAAAATAGCAGATTATTTTTAAAGGTTGGTCTACTTGAGAATACCTTAGGGGGTTCCAAATTTCTCACCAGCCTATGGGGAGGCCCTGTCTGTAGAAGCCATGGGAGGTCTATGCTTGTCTCTGCATCCCACTGTCTTTGCATCTGGGGTTAGATCTTGGATGCTGTTACCAAGCACATGAAAGGACACTGTTTGGTTAATGCATGTAGTTGGTAGGTAAAGGTTGAGACACTCTATTAAACTGATGCCATTTGTCCTTTGCTCTGTTGCCTTGACAACTGTCATGAAAGGAAGACTGTCTGGAACCCAGAAAGCTTAGAAGCCTCCCCTGGAGCTGGCTCATGGTCCTGTGGCTGTGTCCTATCTTTTAGAAGCATCGGCTTGTTTTCCTTCATGATACTGTGGGGTTGCCCTAGTCTGTCCCAGCGTACACATCATCTCCCTCTGCAGCAGGTGGGGCATGGCTTCCATCATGCTGCAAGTTCTCCAGAGGAAGCGTGTACCCCAGGGAGTCTCTGAAATCACAAGCATTTAGAGGAAAATTGAAGCTCTGTGGAATTTCAATCTGCTTTCCCTAAAAAGGCATATAGTTTTAAATCATTGCTCTATTAAGTCTTTTGTATTCCCCAGCTGGTACTCCCTGTGTTTCCATTTTCCTACCCACCCTCTCCTTTGCTTATGAGCTATTCTGCCACGGCTCTCTTCTCATGTGTCCTATGACTCAGAAGGCGCTAACAGTTTCTTATTTTGGCCCCATAACTTCTGTTCCAGTAGTTGGTCCATTTCTCCCAAGGAGATACACCAAAAGGACTAAGGGACTTTTGATGCCCAGGGCTTTCGTGTAGAAGATGCTTCCTTCTTAGAGCAACGACCTCATATTATAGAAAAGTCACACAGCAGTCTGAGCTCCTGACTTCTAAGCCTGTGCTGCTTCTATTGAATTGACAATTCCCAACAAGTTGAAGGTTCCCAGCTGAAAGACAGGGCTGGAACTCTGGAGAAGGGAAAAAGAGGGCAGGCTTTAGTGGTCATGTTCTTCCAGGATTCCAGGCAAATTCTGGTGCTTGGCAAAGGTCATTGAAATAAAGATGGCTGCCTGGGGACATTGCTGGTGACACTGCTAAGCATCTAGAAGGCATCCCAAAGGAAGCTTAATGTGGCAAATGTATTTTATATGGAGAAAACGAAGTCAGAGCAGAAGAAACCATATCCAATGTCATGGAGCCAAACAGCATCGCTAAGAAGAGAATACAGATCTCTTAAGATTCTAGCCATTGCTGATTCTTCTTAGTCTCAGTATTACTATATTTCTCTGGGGCAAAAGAGTTGAAAGAGTTCGTATAGACAGGATACAAGTGGTTTGTTGGGGGTTATACCAGTAAACATTCTTAGTAAGGACAAAGGGTACTCAAGATCTTTGGAAGAAGTCAATGTACTGACTAAGAACTCCTGCGATCTTTATTCCTCATTTAATGACTGTCATTCACTCTGGATGTGAAGCATTGGCAGACCAGGGGAGCAAGACAGTGGCTTAGTGACCCACACACTCACCAAAGGTGGGCACAGTAAGCAGGACTTGACCCGCATATTGAAAAAGGGATTCCAATAGGAGTTAGTCTCAGCAAATCTTGTCAAGTAGAAAAAGCAAAATTAATATGTGAAAAACAGGCAAATCTCATCCTCATCTTCCTGGAATACAAGCTTCCTATAGCAGAAGACCTATGAATCTATATATCTACCATCATCTATCTGTCTGTATGTCTATCTATCTATCTATCTATCTATCTATCTATCTATCTATCTATCTATCTATCTACCTATCATCTATAGATCATCTATCTATGTATTTACGATCTCTCTATTAATCATCTGTCTACTTATATCTATCTATCAAATATCGATCACCTATTACAGCTTGTTTTTGCTCTTTGATCTTTTGGGGGGTCCACCACCCAGCTCCCAAATAAATCACATGGAGTCTTATTATTTCTTATAAATGTCTGGCCTTAGCTTGGCTTGTTTCCTGCCAGCTTTTCTTAATTTGAAGTGTCACATCTACCTTTACCTCTGGGCTTTTTCCTTTTCTTACTTCTGTATATCTTACTTTCACTCTTACTCCGTGGCTGGCTGTGTGGCTGGGTGGCTGTGTGGCTGGGTGGCTGGCCCCTGATGTCTTCTTCTCCTTGTTCTCTTGCTCTTTCTTTACTCCCAGATATTTCCTTCTATTTATTCTCTCTGCCTGCCAGCCCCACCTATCCTTTCTCCTGCCTTGCTATTGGCCATTCAGCTCTTTATTAGACCATCAGGTGTTTTAGACAGGCAAAGTAACACAGCTTCACAGAATTAAACAAATGCAACATAAAAGAATGCAATTAAACAAATACAACATCATTAAAGCAAATGTTCCACAGCATAAACAAATGTAACACACCTTAAAATAATATCCTATCTAATTTATATCTAATTTATATACACTTTTATCTTTATACATGATTTAATACTTGTTTTTACTTATTAATAATTTTCAACAAGTTTCCTACATATGTAGAATGAATTTTTGTTATTTTCACTCATATTATCCTCCTCTCATCCTCTGTTCTTCTGCTGAAAATTTCTTCTTTACAACAAGCCACTTTCCTACTTTTTTTCTTTTTATTTGTGTGACCTATTGAATTTAATCACAGTTGCTTTCACAGACATAGGTAGGAGGTTATTTCTTGGAACCTGGGCAACTTATCAGTGGCTATACCAAAGAAGAAAGTGGCACCCTTTCTGCTACTAACCATTAACTATCAATAGACTCTTCAGTGAGGGGTGGGACCACATGAGACCAATCTGCTTCTACAAAGAAATGTTGACAGGCCAAATCCTAGGTAAGCTTGTGTAGGTAACTACAGTTGTAGTGAGTTCATGAGTGTAATGGCTTTGTTGTGATTGGAAGATGCGTTTTTGCAGCACACCATATAATATTCCAGCTTGTACATTCTATCCAGCTCCTCTTCTACAATGTTTTCTGAGCTTTGGAGGGCATAATATAGATGTCTCATTTGGGGATGAGCACTTCATAGTCCTTTATCTTTAGCACTTTGACCAGTTATGTGTCTCTGCTTAACTGCTGCCCACTGTAGTAAGATTCTCTGAAGAAGGCCAAGAGCAATATTTTCCTATGGATATAAACATGAGCAGTTAGAAAGCAGTCTGAACACATACCCACTTAGAAAAAAAGCAGTAGTAAGTTCTCTTTAAGGACAGATAGGCTTCCCAGCTACTAGCTCTTGACAAGGTTTACAGAATTAGTTATGAGTTTTCCTTTGTGGAGCAGGCCTCAAATGCAAACAGAAAGTGATTGGTTGCCTCCATAATATTCACACCACTATCANACTAGGTGAGTACATCTTACCTGGTAGGTTGTCATTGTAGCTGTAGGGTCCCAACTCGGTAAGACTACTGANGAATTTTCTTTTCCAGCAGCCTGCATAGCAACCTTCTGGTGCTACAAAAGCTAGCCAGGAGGGAGGAAGCTTCCAGTTCAGTTCCAGATTTATTTATCCNTTTCCTGTGACTGAAATGNATGGCGTCTTCAGCAATAGAATCTTACCNTAAAGCTCTGGTGGGCAATTAAGAGCAATAGCAATAGCCTGTATTGTTTTGGGGATCTTTGGGGCCTNCCTGACCAACAACTCATAGGTATCTATCTCACAGTTGACACTGGGGATTTTGCTAAATAGCTTATGTCTTCTGAGAGGAGCATTATCCACCTTGGCAGGGGAGCCATGCTCAATTTTTTAAAATTATATTTATAATGAGTTTATAAAGTCAATCTCCATCTGACTTTTTCATACATGCTTAGTGCTGGTCCCTCCCCTATATCCTCCTCTGTCCTACCCTACAATCCCCTCCACACTTAAACCTTTCCACCTCTAGTATTGACTTTTCTATTTTCATCTCATCTCTGTTCTACCATCCCTCCTCTCTTAAGGCCTTTCCCCCCTTGTCCTCTCTAATGGGCCTTTTCTATCTTCCTGGCCTCTATACACCCTCCAAGTTAAATATGCTGCCAAAAGAAATCATAGAAGGGTTGGAGAGATGGCTCAGAGGTTAAGAGCNTTGACTGCTCTTCCAGAGATCCTGAGTTCAATTCCCAGCAACCACATGGTGGCTCACAACCATCTNTAATGAGATCTGATGCTCTCTTCTGCTATGCAGCTGAACAGGCAGACAGAGCACTGTATACATAATAAATAAATAAACCTTAGGAAAAAGAAAGAAATCATAAAAGTCAGTCTGCACACGAGAAGTGAAAATGTGGCTTTTCTCTGNCTGGTTCTGGGATATCTCACTCAGTATAGTATTTTTCAGTTCCAACTATTTCCCTACAAATTTCATTTTTCTTTACAGCTGAATAAATTTCACACACACACAGGCAGACACAGACACAAACACAGACACAGACAGAAACAGACACAGACAGACACAGACACAGACAGACAGACGACAGACAGACAGACAGACAGACAGACACACACACACACACACACACACACTATATTTTCATTATTCACCAGTTGGTTGACATCTAGAATGGTTACATTTGCTGGCTATTGTGAATAAGAGCAGGAATGAGCATGTGTGTGCAAATATCTCTGTGGTAGGATGTAGGATCTTTTGGATGAATGTTTAGGAGTGGTGTAGCTAGTCTTATGTCATTTCTACTTCTGGCTTTTGGAGGCTCATCCAAAGTAATTTCCACGGTGGCTATACATATCAACAGTGAGTAAAGGATGCTTTCCCTCCACATCATCACCAACGTGTGTCATCACTTGTTTTCTTGATATTTGCCATTCTGACTGAGTTAACATAAACACTCAAAGTAGTTATATTTTATAGCAGAGGACTTAAACATCCTTCTATTAATGTGCTTCTAGGCCTAGTTAGTTAAACAGGCCCAATAGATACAATCTAGCTGAACATTTTTTTGTGTGTGTTGGAGATTGCACTCGCGGCCTTACCCACACTAGGGAAATATCCTATAGTGACAGGCTGAGTAACAGCCTCAGTCCAACCTAACTTAACTCTTGTAGGATTTCTCAATTTGTCCTTCACAAACTCATAAAGATAAACAGTTACTCAGCCAATTATTAGGTGAAAGGACAATCAGGTTAAGCTGATTATTATTGATATAATATCAAATATTAATTATGTAAGTATTAAGTTTTTAGAAAAAAGAAGAACAGCTAGCACATTATAGCTTAAGGACTAAAATTTTTTACCATGTAATTTTGGAAATAAAGATTTATTGGATCATGACCATGGACCATATATGTATATGGTTACTCTCCCACCATAATGGGAATGTTGAATAATTGTGACAATATCCATACTATCTACAGAATATATAGTGTTTACTATCATGTCAATCCAGGAAAAATGTTGCCCAGCCACAGGAATACAACTTCACGATTAAGTTTATAATCTAGTTCATTCTGTGAGAGAAGACAGTTCCCAAAGAGGGCCTCAGTTGCCGAACATATCAGTTAGTCTTAAGAAGAATCTGGGGCTGGATGTGGTGATACACATCCTTAATCCCAGAACTTGGGAGGCAGAGGTAGGTGGATCTCTGTGTGTTTGATGTTAGCATAGTCTACAAAATGAGTTCGAGGACAGCCAGAGCTATGTAGTGAGACCCTGTCTAAAATATATATTTGAGAGATGTGGCACAGGAACCACCCCTATCTTACCTGTGTTAGGGTTTTCAATATGTTCTGAATCAAAATACTTCATTTAAAAACAAACAAACAAACATAACAAACCCAAAATACTTCAGTCTGGGTAATTTTATAAATATATGAATTTAGTTAATTGTGTACAAACTTTCAAGCTGCCTGTGATGTCTAACTCATAAATGGAGGAGCTGAAACCCACAGGCTTTTGGAGGTTTATGAAGGAAAAGCTTGGGTTACTGATCTACACAAGGCTCTGAATGTTAACTCAGTAAATTATAATTTTGAGTTTCATTCCAAAAGTCATCCAGAGATGTTAAATAGCATGCACATGCTTACGACATATTTCCTCATGATTAATGTGATATCACATTAAAGTATTGATCAAATAACTGAGAATCACACTAAGAATTTCATTGTGTAAGTTCTTCCTCGACCCCCTCTCTTATTTCACTGTTGAGGATCTCACCTAGGGCCTGGTGCTTGCTAGGCAAGTGCTCTCCCACTGAGTGAAATCCCTAACTCTAAATCCATTTCTTTAAAGATCATTTTCAGTTCCCGCTGGAGGTCTTGGCACGTATCAAACACAGAAACTGGTCCTGAGGGTGGAAGACGGTGGAACAAGGAACACTCCCCATGCCGAGCAGAACTGTTCTCTTATTATAGTAGTGGACGTGAGTTGTGAGTTTAAGTTGTTTGTCTATTTGGGTTGATAGTGTCTCAATAGTCATGTGTGATAAAACACGGTGGAAGCCAGAAACCCTGCTAACTTACTGCCTACAACAGCTTGCCACTTCCCTCAACTTCTCAGTTCCATTTGTCATAAACCTGATATTCTCCCCCCTCCAACCCGTCTCTTTCCAGAAAGGCTATCATATCGGGAATTAACAGTACCATATTTTATCCCAATTCTGTGCCTCATTACACAGTGAATCTGCTAAGCCATATCACTAGCATAACTCTAGTTTTTTTCATCTTGTGGTCTTGAACTTANCTATACCCAGGCTTCAGTGACAATGTTGATGAAAACCATCACCGAAAGCTTATGTTGCTGTGCAGGCACGTTCTGTGACAGCCACCAACCATGTGGAACCTGCACGCCTGCTTCATACATATCAAGTCCTACCAATGTTACATTCCTTTTTCCTTAGTAATTAATTCCAAGTCCAGGCACTTTGTCTGATAAGACAAAGCCGGTAACACTGCCAGGGTCTGGCAATAAAGAGACGTCCGAGGAGGTTTGGCTTATTCAAGTGGAAACTATTTTATTTCTTGTAATAAGTGGCCTCATGAATCAATTCTCTGTGATCTCATTGTGGCCAGTGGCCAGAGTAGTCTGACCTCTGTAGTCAGGGGACATAAAGGCACAACTCCAGCTCTAGACACTTTGAAGAGTGATGTCAGGTTTTACTGACAATTGTCTTGCAAGGAATTGACCCAAGTTTTAGCCAATGTACCAGAAAGCAAGCTTCCCAGGAAGGCTCTCTACATACTATTACTATTGATATTTTATCTTTAAAATTTGTTTATTCATTTATTTTTTAGTTTGGAGTTTTATAACTCTGAGAATTTCACATATGAGTACTGTATTTACACAATTTC
>LZPO01034922.1:327382-346338 GCA_001675575.1 Neotoma lepida
ATATCTGTATATTCCTAAATATAACCTGTTCAGTCCATATAATGTTACTTGCATGTATGTTTTCTGGGCTGACTCGTTGGCACTGGACAGCCAGTGGCATGCTCTCCAACTCAAACTTTTGAGACAGGGTCTCTCAAAGAAACTGAAGTTTATCTATTTGCTATGCTGCCTGGCACATGAGTTTTAGGGATCCACCTAACTTGTGCTGGGGTTGGAGGCTTACAGCAGTACTGGTTTTAGTAGCACACTGGTTTTTCCATGACTTCTAGGGATCCAAGCTCAGATCCTCACGACCTCTATAGACTGAGCCATCGCCCTAACCCCTTGCACTCTATTTTCAGTTGCAAACGATTCTGAATGAATTTCAGAGTCAATTATGATTTACTTGAGTTCTGTGACATTATGGTGTGGATGAGAATGTAAACTTACATTGTTTTCCTGAACTTTCTTTTTCTTTTCCCTGCAGTCATGCCAGCTATGGTCTGCAGAGCAATTACAAGCTTCCCAGTGTGTGTGTATCGCAGCCATCTATATTTCCGCTATGAAAGGTATAAGGAATAAAAGTGCGCACTGCTGAGCCAGTTAAGTGAGCCAGATATAGCAAAGCAAGGCAGATAACGATATGGCCTCAGGCCCAACATGGCTGAAGTCATTCCTTCCTGACAAGACTAACGGCTCTTTTGCCCTTAAGGCCCTCGATTCCACAGAGCTCTGGGCTGTCATCCTTCTCTCCACAGAACACGTGGGGTCATTAAGAGAAATGCTGATGCCATGCTGGAGGCCATGATCTTCCCTGCCACTAGGTTGCAGTTGACATACTGATGACATTTCTTTGGTGTCAAATCCAGGCAAAATATTGTCCTACCTGTCCAAGTATCTGTGGGAAATCAGCTCTTGGAAGGGATTTAATTGGTTCTACCTCAATTCAGATAAGATACGGAGGTAAGAATGAGATTGCTGCACAAGGACAATCCTGGATTCTAAACAACCCTGGAAGACTTGTATACAAAGGGCACAGTGGGACAGTGTGGCTGCACCACAGGACATCAAATCGTAATGCACTGTGTGGATGATATCTATCTGTATTTACATGCACATTGTATGTCCGGGCATATGTAATCACAGACTTCTTAATAATTAAAATCTGGCCATATTTTTCCATTAGGAGTTNAATTTCCAGTTCCATAATGGCTATACTGTAGTGTTCCAGGGAACAAGGTCTACGCTCTGGTGATGTGTGTCTTCCTTCTACTCCCCCTTACTCCTCACAAAGCAGCTTATGCCTCATCACACTACATTAATGGACTGACCCCTGTTTCTTTGGATGGTTCTGCTGCT
The DNA here is from genome assembly GCA_001675575.1 of Neotoma lepida. NCBI lineage: Eukaryota > Metazoa > Chordata > Mammalia > Rodentia > Cricetidae > Neotoma > Neotoma lepida. The sequence goes on from LZPO01034922.1 coordinate 328,721, forward strand.
GGGAGTGGACACAAGGCACAGAGTAAGATCAGGGAGGGACTCAATTTTACTGCCTTTATAAATGCTGTATTGGAGTGGTCATTTTGTCATCTGGGCTTGCTTGGGTTTCTTTCAGTTTCAGGGGCCAATATTCAAGTCAGTGCCACATGATCACTACCACTGTCATGACCATGGTAACCATCACTGTGAATAATACCACATCTATCTATACCATCACGAATACCAACACTTATCATCATCACCAGTCACTATCACTGTCCACTATCACATCATCTACCTCTCTAAAACTACGACCACTAATACAACATCATTGCCACTACTCCTAACATCACTACCATTGTTGCAACCATCCCATTGCATTCACCATCTCCATCCCCACCACAAACCACCACTGTCACCATGATCATCAGATTCATCATCATCACCGTTATCACCATCATCACCATAGTTACCACCACCACTATTACCACAATTCTTACCATTATCACCTCTGCCATCACCACCACAATTACCATCATCACTGCCATCATCGTTACCATCACTACCACCATTATTACACCACCATCGTCTTTTTGGTTGATGCAACCCATAGGATCAGTTGAAAGATATTTTTCTATAAGAGAGTCAAGGTGGATATAATGTCATTTCAGGATTGAAGCAACAGTGATCCGTCAACAGACTTATTACTAAGACACACAATGAAACAAACTAAAAATTGTCTCTTTGCCATTAAAGTTGAACTTCATTGATTTGGAGTGGGGTCCATGCATCAGTGGAAAAACAGCAACTACACCCAGAAGATTAAAAAGGTTCTGTAATATTTGTCCAATAANATTCAGGCCTTTGCTGGAAGTGACCCTGGACACTCTGCCATGTAAGGGCTCAGCTTCTGCCTCCCTCTACTCAAATTAGATGGATGCTTCTGCTTCTTTCCTTACCTCTCCTTGGCTTTTGCTTATTCATGTTTTCTGTATCTCGGCACCACTGTTTTGTGGTATTTCATCTTTCTACTTCCTTGCTGGCTGTGTTGCGTACAATTTCAGAATTTCTTTAGANGAGATCAAGTTGTTACCAACTCATTTACTGCATAAATGGTGAAAGAGTTCCCACACTAGGCCACCTCACACCGAACAGTCTGGAGGTGACTGTCTTTGTCACATACAGCAAGCCTGGTCTGATGACTTGGGTCCATGTAATGGTGACATGGGTGCAAAGCTCTGTAAACACAGAACTGTTTTCATCTATTCTATTCAATGTGACTTGTTTATACACAAACTGTCCCGGTGGCCTTTGTGCCACACGCACATTATAATTGTCAGGTTTATCAAGTAAAAATATGGGCCACCTATTTAAATTTGAATTTCAGTTGAACACTGCATGCTTTTTCTTCTATATAAGTGTGTCCCCTGTATTGCATGGGGTCAGTACCCAAAAGAGTGACACCTCCATCCCAGATAGAACACTGCAACCCTTTTGTGTCTTACTGCACAGTCACAAGATAGGAAAAGAAGAGTTGCCTTTCCCTTCTTTAAGGTCCTAGAGCCAGGCATTGACCTAATTTTCTTTTCAGCCCCTTCAAATTCTACTATAGACTTTATCAACTATTCATAAATGTATCCAAGCAAAGCAGAAGACCATTTTAAAGCCTACTTAACTTAGAGGAACCAACCAAGTTGAAGAGAAGCAACGAACAAAATATATAGTTTTAGCTCTGGCTATTGCACAAATGGGCTAGACTCAGAGGTATACACAGGAATGTAGTTTATGAGAGAGAGAGAGAGAGAAAGAGAGAGAGAAAGAGAGAGANAACAAAATATATAGTTTTAGCTCTGGCTATTGCACAAATGGGCTAGACTCAGAGGTATACACAGGAATGTAGTTTATGAGAGAGAGAGAGAGAGAGAGAGAGAGAGAGAGAGAGAGAGAGAGAGAGAGAGAGAGAGATAGGATGAGAACAGAGTTCTCAAGCAATCATACTTTGGAGTACAAGTGCCATCACATGAGCCTCAAGCAAGTCCTACATTGCTTTGTATAACCATATCAGAGTCTCGTATGTGTATTATATTTGAGTTTAAAAAGTCTCAATGTAACACGACTTCTAAACAGTCTTTTAATAAAAAATCCCAGAGCCTGATATTGGGGTGAAAGCTGAAAGATCAAAGAGGCAGAGTAAGCCACAGCCACCACCTCTTCTTACCTCACCAACTCCTCAGCCTGAAAAGGCCTCTAGCTGAAAGGGACACTTCTGCCAAAAAACCTTTAGTTCCTGTTTCCTCACGCCTTATATACCTTTCTCTGACCACCATATCACTTTCTTTTTAGTGCTGGGATTAAAGGCATGTGATTCCCAAGTACTGGGATTAAAGATGTGTGCCACCACTGTCTGGCTCTATTTTCTCTCCTACACTGAGTCAATCTCATGTAGTCCAGGGTGGCTTTGAACTCACAGAGATCCAGATGGATCTCTGCCTCCTGAGTGCTAGGATTAAAGGTGTCTGCCACCACTGCCTGGCCTCTATGTTTAATCTAGTGGCTTGTTCTGTTCTCTGAACTTCAGGCAAATTTTATTACGGTACACAATATATCACCACATTTCCCCTTTTTTGTCTAAAATAATAAAAGAAGGCTATAACTAATACAAGAAAAACTGTATACAATAAGTACAATAAGTATATATAATATATACAGTCAAGAATCACATTAATAATATCCAGTCCATGAACATTTGACAAATTAAGAGAAAATACTCCATTATTTATCTTATTTTGATGAATCCAAAATGTTGTACCTAATTCACTTTCTATCCTAACTTGTATTACCAACTGAATATTATCTTTTGATGTTTTTCAAACTTATACACTTTACACCTCTCCAGTGAGTTTCTTTTCTGAATTTGTTAACAAGGAAAACTATAACTATAAATATCTAATCTTCAACTCCCTCAGAGACCAGAGAAGGAAATAATATTAACTGAGCAAGCAGGAAGTGCAAACAAGCAACTTCTAAAAAATGTGAGAAATGACAGAAACAGCTGGCTGCCTTGACAGTCACCCAAGGTCCCTCTGCAATCCATCTTTGGGGCATCCACCTTTGGCTTATAAGCTTAGCATATCTGACAGACTTCCATGAAGCAGGATTCTCTGAAGGGCTGTCCTACTTTGTCTTGGCAAAGTTTGGCAGTCCTTTCTTTTGTGTCCTGCCTGCCCATTTGGATAGTATACTGTCAGCAGTTGAGGCAACGGCATTTTCTTACCCAGTGGCTAATTTTTGCCACAAAGAAAGCAAACTCCATAAGGAATTTTTTCAATGCCCATCATTTTCTCTGAAGTAGATTGGTGCTGCCAGGAGCAGACATGTCTCATTGTCATAAAAAAAGAATCCATGCTAGTAAAACATCTTAAATGCCATATTCTGTAGATCTCTGAAGTGTTTGAAGATGACCATTTATCTAAAATATGTCTGTTTGAACTTGAAAATATACCTAACCTGACAAGTTCCATTGTAATAGCTGACTAACTACTAACCTGCATTTCTTTATTATCTTATATAGTTGGTAATAACTTTCAAGGACCAGAAATTTGCATTACACTGTTAAATGAACTGTATAGGTACAATACCTTGAACAAGATTAGAAGTATAGGTACAGTATGTTCTAACAAAATCAATCTCAAATTTGTATCAATATACATAATTTGTATACAATATACAAAAATCCAACCCATTGTAAAATTTTTAAAACTAGTAGTTGCTTTTTAAAAATAGATTTAATAATCTACCTTTTAATTTTGTATCNATATTCCTGTTTTTTTTCAGAGTAGATTCAATAATCTCCTCTTTTATCTATCATATCTGTATCCTCCCTTTCTTCTTTTTAGAGTAGATTCAATAATCTACCTTTTATCCTATTATTTCTATATCTATTTTTTAGGGTAGATTCAATAATCTACCTTTTTATCCTATCATTTCTATATAATGCATTTCTATATCATATCCTGCTTTTTTCTTTTAGAAAGAGATTGACTATGACCAATAATAATTTTTAACCAATTTCTAAATAAAGATAAATATCCATAATCCTTTTCTGGAATGTGGACATAGTTTTCTAGGCTACTTCCTGCTGATTGGGGGCATTGGTAGTCTTATAGGGACACAAAGAAAATTTAGGATATAGTCAAGTCCTGGCTAGAGTAGTCTATGAGGCTATATCATCTCAGCTAGTGATTTTGATATTGTACTGAGCAGTTTGTAATTGGGTGATCTTTGGGTGGTGTTTGTTAGCTTAATGGTGTTATCATTGTCCTGATGGAATTTTTGTTGTTGTGGGGTCCCATCATCATTTTGGAGACTTCAAAGGTCACTGTTAGACGTGATCATGGTTTACTGCAGAAAATCTTTTTCTTGGGACAAGTTTCCTGGATAATTTGTCCTTTTTCTTCAGATGTCTCATTTGTCCAGTGGTCTTCAGACTCCTTAGCTGGATGCCTTCATTTTTCTGAAAGACAAAAACAAAACCCTTCCCCAACCCTAACTTTGGGGAGTTTCCAAATCTAATCTCTATCAGTTTTGATTTATGATTTCTCCTGAAAATGTTTTTCTATAGCTGTTCTATCATCCAGAGCAGTACGGTTTCTTACAATAGTCATTAGGTTCTTTAATTGCTCTGAGAAGTAGTTTCTTCCATGACAGGAAAGGGTTGAACAGAATTTGACATAGGGGCCTTCGAGAGGTCCCTCAGGGTATTTCCTGATGGCAAAGGCAAGGNATTACCTTGTCTGTCCCTTGTTGATCTACATTTGTTAGTCCAATGTCTGATCTTGCCTCACCTTCTGCATAATCCAGAAGGGAGGAGTGTTTTGTTGGATTACTTCTTGAGAAAACATTATTTCTAGGAATGCCAGGTTCACAGTTTCTTTTCAGGTGACCTTATTTACCACAATTGAAACATATGACATACTATTTTCTTCAAACTTCTAGAAATCACCTCTCCTTTCCAGCCATCATCATGATTATGAGAGTCAATATTTATTGCATCTCAGATCCACTCCTCCAAGGGTGCTGATCTTGCCTTTAATGGCCTAATTACCCTAATTGCATTGTGCATTAGCATTTTCAACAGCTAGAGATTCAATTATTATTTGTCTACCTTCTGAATTTAGTATCAATCTATTTACTACTGAAGTCAATCTTTGTAAAAAATAAATGAAGGTTTCTTTTGGGCCCTGTATAACTTTTGTAAATGACTCAATTTTCTTTTCTACTTCTTCAATTCTGTCCCAAGCATTCAAGGCTGCCATTCAGCATAAAATTAGGGTATGGACATCATAAAAGATTGTCTTTGTATATCAGCATAATTGTCTTCTCCAAGAAGTTGATCTTGGGAAATTTCCATACCTCTAGCTGTGCTTCATTGTTCAATGATCTTAGCCTCTAAGACTTCTGTAACCAAATCTCTCCAGTCTTGAGGGATAATGCTATTATAAATTGACCATGAGTTTAACATCTGCTTCATGAAAGATGAGTGGATGCCATATGAGATTCTTGCTTCTTTGAATCTCCTCAAATCTAACATTTGCACAGGAGTCCAGTCAGTTCTTACATGGCCTTGAATATATCTATCACTGGGTAGTTCCTGCAAGATTACTAGATAGATTAAGGTTGGCTGTTTGAAAGTGTTAGGCTGTTTCTCTGTAACCTTATAATGCAGTGTTGATATTGGTTCTTCTTTAAATTCTTCTGTCTGGGTCTGAATATCTCTATGATCTGTTTTAACAAGATTTTCTAAAACTTTTATCTTGGCACTCATATTAACCAACTTTTTAATGATAAAACAAAATGATCAAACAAATAATATTTATAGTTGANATTACATCTATCCCATCAACATTAATTATTCCCTCACTTAATTATTTCATTTTCAGACCATTTAATGTATAGTCAAACAGAGATCAAATGCCTTCCATTGTAAAAATGTTTCCCATTCTTTAATGTGGGGGGGGGAAAATTTTTCTTTTAACTAATTCCTCCCTTTAAGAAATCCCAATTGACCCACCACATCTGCTGACAGTGATGATTCAGATGACAGTATGGCAGCATCCCGAGGAGGGGGCTCAGAGAAAGCCAAAACCTACTGGGAGAGGAAAGAAGTGAAAGAGCCATCTGCATGGGGGAAGTGTGTGAAAGTGGCTAACTCCTGTGGTTTTTGGACCCTCCAAACATATTGAGGCTGCTGAAGAGAGGCTGCAACAAAAACTTAGGCAGTGAGTTAGGGAGTCTGGCCCAGACAGGGTGGAGATTCTGGCCACGTGTAGCTCAGGCCTGAGCCAAGGGGTGGGGTGGGGACTGCAAGGCCACAGGCAAGCGGCTTTTTTATGAATTCATGCCCCACAAGTTGGATGCCAGATGCAAGATGAATTGCTAAATGGTCTTTAATAATAATAATAATAAAAAAACTGGTGCCTGATACTGGGGTGAACGCTGAAAGATCAAAGAAGCAGAGTAAGCCATAGCCACCACCTCTTACCTCACCAACTCCTCAGCCTGAAAAGGTCTCTAGCTGAAAGGGATGCTTCTGCCCAAAACCTTTAGTTCCTGTCTCCTAATGCCTTATATACCTTTCTTAGATTTTATTTTAGGTAATATCTCCTAAGACAAACATACACATTTTCACATTATCATAACCCCAACCTTGCAGATAAAAGGAAGACAAGCTTGAAGAAGTTAAATGAATTGTCCATGGTTAAAAAGCTAATAAAATGAACATGTATGATGTATAACCAAACTCCTTTAACTCAAATTCATTGCTTTTNCTTATCACATAAAAGGACACTATAATTCCTTCACACATATGCATGTCTTGTTCTATTCATTGGATGCCTTCCATGTTTCACAGGCGTTATCTAATTCTCATAACATTCCTGCGGGGGTGAGTACAGTATTATTATTTCCATTTATATATGCAAACAAGGTTGAGAACATATATGGCATCAAGATTGAGGGCATGCCTAGCCAGCCTCCGTGGGCTTGAATCCCCCTCATCTGTTATTAGCTCCGGGGTATTTGCCACTTCATTTAATAGGTGGAAATTTTCTTTCCTCACTTGTAAGCTACAGACAATAAGAATACCGAACTCTAAGAACTGGCATAAATATTTCATGAGTAAATATGTGGAAACTANGAAGTTCAGATCTGGGCACAAAGGAGGAATTTAACAAATGCTGTTTTTCTGTTGTATTTTTGTTAGTGTTTAAACTTGCTTTAATTCAAATCAGAAGCTACCAGAATGAAATTAGGATTTTATGGCTGAAAAATCTGTTTATTTTATTTTATGTTTTTAAGATAGGGTCTTGCTAGATAGGTCAGGCCACCCTGAGCTTGTTGCTATCTCCTGTCTCACCTCTCGTGGGCTAACTTATTAGCACACATCCATCCTTTTAAAAGATACTTCTGGAACAAATTCATAATGCACAGCTCAACTCCCCTAGGATTACCACTCAGACAGGATTTCTTTTNCCAGCCGTTGCTGAGCCTAAAGCTATATATTTAGCTTCTTAAAGTTTACTGAATTCTATTGTTATCTAAATGTGCTAAGTTTTCCCTCATTAGGCCCTGACTCCCTGAGAGGTGAGACTGTCTCTACCTCTCATTTGATGACTACTGTAGAGATCAGTACACCTCTTCTTTCACTCCTTCATCTTTTCTCGAGTGAAAAAAGCTGCTTGGTTATTACTTCCTTCATTCTTTCACAATTTCATTCTTATTCACTCTTACCCTGAGTGGTTCAGCCAGGATTTACTCACCCCATCTGTTTCAGCTGGTGAGAAGGTAGCCCAGGCTAGGCTCCCAAGTACCAAGAATTTCCTACTTCCTCTTCCTGGCCACCATAGTTGGCTTAAGTACAGACGGTGCTTTCCTAAGACTACTGCAGTCATTCCACGCAAGAGTTCGGAGGCAGAGAAAGGAATAGAGGTGGGGAGGTAAAGAAGGAAAAGGGGAAGGAAAGGAGGAAGAAAAGAGTGAGGAAAGGAAAGGACAGAAATTATTTCTGTAATTCAGCCATGTCTGAAGCTACCTGTGTCCCTGGATTNCTCTTTTCCAGTTTAATTAATGATTATTTTTATCGCTTGTACTCAGAGTTGTGGAGAGTNTGTCAAGACAATAACCTTAAGAACCGACTTTAACCTGGGATCCCTGTGGTGACTGTGGCCTCATGGGATTGCTNAGAAAGGGACACCATCCCTTTCTGCTCACTTTTCCATCAGGCAAACTGACTTTGGCCATTCCCTCGAGATTTCTTCATAATAAGGACTTGGAAGACAATCAGAGTCATTTTAAATTAAGCCCCCTAGCACAGATTCTAATCTAATGAGGTCATTAACACATGGCACAATCAGGGCTGCCTAACGCCATCCTGGAATAAGGAGCCATTTTCCTTCTGTGAGAGTGGGGCCCATGTGCTGCACANAGACTAACACCNTGTGGACTTGAGATGCACAGCAGTGATGAAAGACTCTCAAATGATGGAGGACTAGCATGAAATGTACTTTTTTCTTNGGATTGCCCGTTGGTAGCTATTAATAAGTCAGCATAGTCTGTCACTGAGGGGAGAAGAGCTTGGGTATGGAGTGCTCTCTCTGCAGTTATGTTTTAGAAGCAGAAGTCAGAGAAAGATGTGATATTAGCCATGAATAAACCCAGTTATTTTTGCTCCTCATTTGGCACTAGCAAGATTTACAATAGAATAACCCCTTGGCTTTCACCCCTTTGATCAAGGACATGCATTAATAAGATAGCCATTGACTTTCCCATGGGGCATTCATGTTTGTCTGACCCTGGCAGCTAGACCTAGCACCATATTCCATCCCATTTGGCCCAACAACCCAGAACTTTGCCAATATTCTCACAGGCACTTTGGATAAACTCTGTCATTTCACTCATTTGTATAAATCCAAGAACGACTTTCCAAATGCTGAGTGAATATGACTTTGGCGTGTAACTGACTGTAGGGAGAAAGCAATGGGTAGCAGTTCTATAGGCATCTTAATGGGACTATCGCATATTTACAATGGAGAAAAGTATTGTGTGGTAGCTTTGGGGATACCCAGTTGGATCTCCTTTTAAAAGANCTAGCTGTAAGAAGCACAGCTGATGGACTTCCTTCAGTTACTGCTCCTTTGCAACCATTGGANTATTGTGTCTGAAGCTGCCTCAGCCTCTGACGGAGCAAGTAAGTGATGCTAGAACCAGCCCATTCTTTCTGGACCCTTCCTTTAGTGGACAGCATGGACTGATNGCTCTGCACGACACTCTCAAGCACTTCGTTATCCAACAAGTCTTTCGTATTGCCTCCTTTCTCTTCATCTGCAGATGTCTTTTGTCATGTATGGGCTTCCCCTCTTCCTTTATTGCTCATCGATGTTTCCTCTGATAAAGACTTTAAACCTCCCATCCCATTTTGACATCTGCTTCTTGCAGGGCCCAGATTGATGAAAGTAGTACTGAGGAAACTCTAGAGCAGTGNTTCTCAACATGTGGGTCATGACCCCTTTGGGGGGGTGGAAAGACCCTTTCACAGGGGTTGCCTAAGACCATCGGAAAACACAGATACTTACATTATGATTTGTAACAATAGCAAAGGTACAGTTATGAAGAAGCAATGAAAATAATGGTATGGTTGGGGGTCAGCACAACATGAGGAGCTGTATTAAAGGACGGCAGCACTGGAAAGGTTGAGAACCGCTGCTCTGCAGCATTAAGGACAGGTTTACTCTCTGCTCAGGTAACAAGAAAATCCCATCCTGAGTAGGTGCGAAGAGGTTAGTTAGGTTANTGTGGCAGNTCAACTAATACACATTTCATCTGTATATCTGAAGAAAAATACTGATTAGNCAGAGTGTCCTTGTCAGCTTACTCATTTAAAAGTTGTGGAGAGAGCAATGCCTTCAGTGAGTCATCCTGACTGGCTGTGACTAAGTTGTACTATGTGTTGTAAATGGACATTAAGTAGACAGTGTGCACTGTCAAAGGCTAAGAGTGATTTATGAAGATTCTTTAACCTTATGCAGCAAGATGGTGGCTTCAGGATCTGGTGATGTTTAGAGGGACCTGACAAATGGACTAAATAAGTCTGTTCTGTTGAAATTATGACATACTTTTGGAAGANCTGGGACACTAATACCCAAGACAGGAACATTTTGGTGGGCATTTCTGAGGACTTTTGTCCTAGTTANGGTATTNCTGCTGTGAAGAGACACNGTGACCATGGTAACTCTTATAAAGGAAAACACTTAATTGGAGGTGGCTTAGAGTTTCAGACGTTTAGCCCATTATCACCATGGGGGGAAGCATGGTGGCACACAGGCAAACATGGTGCTGGAGAAGGCAGGCAACTTTCTGGCTTGAGTTTCTGAGACCTCAAAGCCCATCCACTTGTGACACATTTCCTCCAACAAAGCCACACCTACTGAAACAAGGCCATACCTCCCAATAGTGCTACTCCCTATGTATTCAAACACATGAGTCTATGGNGGCCATTCCTATTCNAACCACCATAANTTTGGTTCTCAAAATAATATCTCCGCCCTCACAAACAAGAAGTAATATTTCTCCCATGTGATTGCAGAGACTTTCCCACTGAAGAGATAGGTCATCCTCTTAGGAGCTAAACTCATCTGTTTTTCAACACCAGAACATTAGCTTGGACTGTCTGCCAAAATGAACTGTTTGATTACTAGTACCCACATTGGGTGGCTCACAACTGCCTGTAACTCCAGTTGCAGGGCATCTGATGCCTTCTTTGCCACAGGCATCCGTGTATGTGTGTGCATGTGCAAATATATGCACATGAATGTAAATAAAATATGGAAATAAATACATTTTTTGAAACTACCTATTTTCTATTCAGCTTCTGGNTCAAAGTCAGTTTTCAGATCTGAAAGCCACTGTGAGCAGGGAATTCTGGCTTCCTAGTGGAAAGCCTTGCAACTCTATGGCAAGGAAATGCTGTCTTGATTTTGCATCCTTCCTCTAAGAATGGATCCACAGCCGTTTACTAAGATGAGTGAACCCATGGAAAGAACTGTGCAGACATTTCTAAGACTATTGAATACAGGATGTGTTTGTTCACACCAAGGCACTCAAAGAGTTACATTGACCTTCTATTAGGTCATGAACTTATAGTGACCAGGTAACAGATAGAGTCCTAGAAAAAGTCTTTTACACAGTGAACTAGAAAAAGTCTTTTACATAGTGAACTAGCANGACTATAGCTCCAACCAATGGTCACCTTCACATGTCCCTGTTTGTGATTGAGAATGACTTATTTGGCAATAGAGATAATTCTCACATTGGGTCTTTGGCCTGTGGATTAAAACTGTCATCAAGGGACAGACTAAGTAGGAACTTCAGATACAACTTCTCTCCCATGTTCAGAACTGAAATATTAAACACGCCCTCTTCTGTCCTCTGAAGGAACCTGCCTACATTACACACACACACACACACACACACACACACACACACACACACGCATGCACGCATGCATACACATGCATGCACCTTCAAAAAGTAAAGGACAAATTGCCTCATGATGCATGTTCCACGTAAGAAATACAGTATCTTAGAGGCTTTAAATTATATCATATTCCATATCTAGAAAGACTCTTCTGGTCTATAGACTCTGATACAGAAGATTGACCNATGGCAGTGGCTTGGATTAGGAAAGGACTCTAACAGATCCAGTCAATGATACTAGTGGGGTCTATAGCAGGAACAGGTGCAGTATTAAGGTTATAGCCAGTTCTGGTGGGAAGGGTCATGGTGTTGGGGTTTTGGAACATCCCTTAGTTATACTCATTGGAGAATTTTACTATTTATTTATTTGTTTGTGTGTTTATTTGAAACAGCTCCTTGTGGGTTGTTACATATCAATAGTGATATAAAACTTTGTAGTAAATTTGATGCTGAAACACGTGAGCTCTCCAGCTGTGTTCTTTGTGAAGGTTGACTTGGATATCTAAGTCCTTAACAGTTCTCCATGAGTTGTAGAATTGGCTCTCCTGTGTTTACAAAGAAACCATCTGGGTAGACATTTCACCGAGGCTGTGTATCAGTTGAGAGAGTGCTCTCATTTAAACACAAACATGGGGTGACTCTTCATTTATTTATTCCTTAATTTTTTTCAACAATGCTCTGTGCTTTTCACAGGGTAAAAGCCATAATCACTTTGCTAAACAAACTTTTAAAACATTTTATTTCATCTCAATGCTGTGATAAAAAGAATTAGTTTCTTAGTTTCAGTTTGAGACTCCTGGCTCCAGGTGTATGGAATACAACCGATTTTTGCACATCAGTAGTGCATGTTGCCATCTTGCCTCATGAATTAGTAGTAATAATGTGTATGTGTGTTTTGGGGTTTTCTTTAATATCGTATCATCTGAAAATAGCAATAACTTTCATTTCTTAATTTTCAACATGAATGCTTTTGTTCCTCATCTTTGCTCGGTTTCCCTGACTGGAACTTCCAGGAAGGTGTAGATTATTTTAGCAAGGGCAGAGACCTCCATCTGTTTTCTGATAGAAGCCATCTATTCTCTCACTATCAAGTGTGTTGTTAACTGTGGGTTTTCAGACTTCCTTTATCAGGTTGAACAAGTTCTACTTCTTGGGTTTTATATATATATATATATATGTATATATATATATATATACATATATATATATATATATATTAATCCTGAAAGGGTGTTGGGTTTTCATCAAATTATTTTTTTCTATTCCTGCTGAGATCATGTTTTTACTTTTAAAAATGAACTTTAAATATTTTTTTATCATTTGAGAATTTCATATGTGCATATATGTGTTTTGATAAAATCCACCCTCCCTTCCCTCCCCTCCAATTCTTCCCACCCTCCCTCAGGACTTTCCCCTCTCATTCTCCTGTTCTCTTCTGTAAAACCTACTGAGTCCACTCAGTGCTGTGTGTACGTGCATGGATATAGGACCATCTTCCAGAGCTTGGGCAGCCTGAAACAATTCTACTATGTTATGTGAATTTATTTCCAAATATGAAACTTGCCAAAATGGATTCCTTGGATAAGTCCCACTTGGTCTTGGTGTATAATTCTCTTTGTATGTTCCTGCACTTGGTTTGCTAATACTTTACTGAGGATTCTCATGTACATTTTGATGAGATACTGGCCTGCAGTTTTCCAGTATTTTGTCTGGTTTTGGTCTTAGTAATACTCGATTATTGGACCAAATGTTAGTGACTTTCCACATGTATTTTGGAAAAACCAATGAAGAATTTCTGTGACTTTTCCAGTAAATGTTTAGTAGACAGTACCTCTAAGGGCTCCTAACTCCATAACAATTGTTCCAAAGTTTGGGTTGTTATCAACTTTACTGCTCTATATTTCTAGACATGACTTGTCTTTCGGCCTTTGTAGTTCTTGCTAGAATGACATTTCTCGTGTCTTTTTNAATACTCATTATGAAAGTCACAACTATCTAGAATGCTTTTATCTGCCTAAATTGCAGTTGAACTGTAGACACACACCAAATTATCCTTTTGTTCTCCTATATAAAACTATTTTTTTTTCTGAGACAGGGTTTCTCTGTGTAGCCTTGGCTGTCCTAGAACTTGCTCTGTACACTAGGCTGGCGTNGAACTCACAGAGATCTGCCTTCCTCTGACTTTTGAGTGCTGGGATTAAAGGCATACATTTTATAAAATTCTTATTAAAGATAATAGAGGGAAGAGACCCATGAGCTTTCTTTGAAGTGAACTAACATGCCCACCATTTTCAAGATNGCTAGCCAATTTTGGCAAAGTGATATTTTTCATTGGTGCATTAAGAATCATAGCAAACACAAATGGCTACTACTGGTCAATGACCAGAGTTTGTATTTGGCCTACTTTTTCTATAGATTATAGTTGGTGCAGTATTATCCTATTATAATCACACTATTCATCTGTACTTCTATAAATTGTCATCAACTTATAATGTGAGGGGTTATGACTACTAGGATATGAACTTATTCCAAATGGTTTTTTCTTTTTTGCACACTTAAGCACATTAGGGAGAAGAGGTTATGAGTCAGTGGTGTAAGCAGTGAGCTACAGTTCATCTGTCTCAGGAACATGATAGTCAGTTGAATATTTTGTAGTTTCATGGNTCTAACAGTATTGGCTTGGAGGTGGGAATATCATGTAGATTCACTAAGCAAGTCTTTAAAATGATTGTTCTTTCTCTTACCTGGGCTCAGANGTTCCCTTGACAACACCAGAGGCAAAAGCATTGTTCAACNGTCGTCCCTCAGGACACTGTGAACAGGTGGACCTTCTTCACTTGCTGTTGCCAAAGCTCGTGTCTGTCNTCCATACATGAAAGTGAGTCACAGAGGTACTGCAAAAGCGGTTCCTTCCACCACACGCCAGAGAGTACCAAACTGGTGAAACACTTGAAAGGATTATGAGAGTGTGAGACATTATTATGTAATATGAGAAACAAAGCACTGGAGAATAAATATCACTCACCTGCCGAGAGTCAATACCACCGACTTTATAATAGTCACCTCGATAACTGGCTGTTTGAGTTGCAGAGGTGGTGAAGGAGTGGGAAATTACCGGGTGCTTTAAAACAGGCACCTTGCACCAAGCACTGACTCATGTTTCCGCCTGAGAGTAGCTGTCATTAATGACCCTTTTTATTCATGCAGAAGTTCCCAAAGAGGATCATAATGTTCCATTAGTAATAATTGAAAAAGTCTCTCTTCGGAATTATGTCAAAACCTAAAGATGATGCTTCTGCCAAAACATTTTGATGACAAACGTGGGAAGCATTTGACAGNATGTGCCACTGCAGGGTGAAGAGGCTGCACAAGGAGGCTCATGGAAGATCCGGAAGAAACAGGCTGCAGTAAGATGGTCAGTTTCAGAGTGAAATAACTCCCACCATGCTGGTGTTTGGGACTCTCACAGCCCTTTCATTTTGAATAGTTCAAACGTTCTGGTGCCTGTTTAAAATATATTGGTAAAAACACCACACTGAGAACCATTGAATAGGAAGGCTATTTTCTTGACATAATTCTGATTTTGTTCTTTCCTATATAACATGCATCTTTATATGCTTGTGGGAAAGAAGGAAATAACATGATGACCACAGCAGAATCAGGCTGACACTGCAAAGGGCTGCCTCAACTCACCCCTGCTATCCTCAAATGTCCCCTCCCCTTTACTGTGCTGTGACTAGACTCTCCATCATCCTCCCTTTGAATGGCTCTTCCTGACATGCCCTTGGAGTGCTTGCGTGTTCAACACTTTTATCAGGACNAAAACTAAGCAAAATCTTGTCCTGGAAATCATGTTGACATAAAAGGGAAAATCAGACCTTAGTCCTGCAGGCTCCACTCTTCCTCAGTGCCCACTGTTCTTCAGAAGCAACGTGGATGGTGTGGATTCTACGTTCCTGTTGAGATTCACATACCTATGTCTTTATACAAAACTACAAATTTTTTATGTTGTGGTGCTCTGTGTTCCACCCTCAAAAGCATGGCTCAAAACAAAACAAAAACAAAGAAAACCAAAACCAAAAAACCTGTGTAAACATGAGCACGACCTTTGACCCCCCTGAACATCACTTTCCTTATGTGAAATTTGGAATACAAGTTAGATATTTTATATTGTAAAGTCTTTATGTTGTAAAGATCAAAGGAGATAAATCTTATAANACTATCTAGCGATTTGCTGTCAGAAATATCACTGATCTTTATTATGAAAAGGAAAAGTAGACATTGAATCTAAGTCAGAGTTTGTAAGACAAAACCAAACAAAAACGAAAAAACCCCTAAGAGTGGGAAGAGACACCCCTAGTTATACTGATGTTTCCAGAAAATTAATGAGTTGCCCCAAATTAGTCTTAATCTCAATTTTCTCAACTTATTTTTTTTTTGTTTTTGACAGCCTAACTCACTATATAGACCAGGGTGGCTTTGAACTCACATAGATCCCTCTNCTTCTTTTGGGATTAAAGATGTCCACCACCACACCCAGTTTATTCTTTTATTTATTTAAACTTTTTTTATTGCTTTGGTGTTTGAAGCAGGATTTCAACATGTGCCCTAGGTTGGTCTGCATAGCCCAGGCTGGTCTCTAACTTGCAATCATCCTACCTCTGATTCTGAAGTCCAATAATTACAGGCATGCCCTACCATGCATGNTGAATTTATTCTGTGGCCTCTAGAAACAGTGAGGCTTTCTGTGAAGAGATTGAAAGAATCATAGTAGAACTAAGAAAATTAAAGNCTTGAGGTTAGGAACCAATTTGAGGTGGTAACATGGAATTAGTAAAATACTGTGTCATATGTTCAGTGAGTTTTGGATGTAAGTGATGTTAGAGAAATTTAAATTCATAGAGTGACTACTGAACATCCATGAAATACCTCTGGACTAACTAACCTCATATAAAGGTTAGTCCAAAAGAGACTACTTAAAATAATTGGAGTGTTGGAATAATTTGTTTGCAAATTTATAGGCACTTTCTCAATAACCTACTTTTTCAAGGTAACGTTTTTATAGATGTTGGGTTGCTCTTTGCACACAGAGACCTTNTTTTTGCTCCTTGACTTACANGCATTTAAAATGACTATTCTCAGGAGACTGGTAAGGTTGAATTGATCTNCCCAATTTCCCTTATGACCAACTAGGATGTATATCCTTCTGATGAGAGTTAACCACAACTTGAATCTTACAACAGATTATTCCCCCTCTGTAAATTTAACTGAATGGCACTGAAGTTATACATAAATATTGACCTCAAGAACAACAGAATTCAACCANTTTTGTACATAAAGAAAAGTATTGGGAATATAAATTGTAAAAAAAATATGATTTGTAAAAAGTGCTATTAATGTTATTTATGTTATAGTGTATGTGTGTGCATATGTGTGCATGTGTGCATGTGTGTGTGTGTGTGTGTGTGTATGTGTGTTTGTACCACAGTATGGGTCAGGATTATGAATCCAGCCTACTATATTCCTTATAAATAAGTTTTGTTTTTAACTCATCCAACCTATTCACTTATATATTGCCTATGTATTGTTCANGACAGTACAATTTGTCAGGGAATGGTGTACTTGAGTGGTTGCAGTAGGGAACCTTTGGATACTTAATGCCAAAATGTGTTTGCTGATATATCAAGCCTTTCACAGAAGAAAAAGTATACTACAGAAAATTAAAACACAAAACTACCTTGCAGATGATTTTCTTGTAGAACAAACTATAACTTCAAGCAGGATTTTATTATCTAGTACTACAAAGTGTTTAAAAATAATTTTTTTCTACAAAAGTATTAAGCACAAAGGATGAAACAGAAAAAAATTGATGCTAAGAAAATGGATATTATCTTCAAGGTTTTATTTTTTTTTAAGTCAGAGGTGCCTTAAAGCCAATGTTTACTAAGACATTAATTTTAAAATTTCAGGGTTTATATGAATGATACTATTTTTAAAGTTTACTAGTTTAACTGAAATTAAATCTTATAAAAATAAATACCTGACAAAGATTTGTAGTAACAAAGTATTAATAGCTCCATAAGAAAGCAGACTAGCTGGGCAGTGGTGGC
>LZPO01034922.1:354935-364975 GCA_001675575.1 Neotoma lepida
TCAGGCCAATTCTTCCTCTAAAAGTTTCCTTGGTCATGGTGTTTTATCCCAGTAATAGAAAAGCAACTAATGTAACATGAATCTTAAAAGGTCTTATAATAAAAAACCCAGAGCCAGATATTGGGGTAAAAGCTGAAAGATTAGAGAAGCAGCCACTAGCTTACCTCCACAAAAATCCTCAGCCTCAAGAGAGTGAGTTCCTGTTTCCTCACACCTTATATACCTTTCTGTGTCCTGTCATGTTACTTCCTGGGATTAAAGGTGTGTTACCACTGCCTGGTTCTGTTTCTCTCATGTAGCCCAGTGTAGCCTTGAACTCACAGAGATCCAGATGGATCTCTGCCTCCCAAGTGATAGGATTAAAGGTGTGTGTGCCACCACTGTCTGACCTCTATGTCTAATTTAGTGGCTGGCTCTGTCCTCTGATCTCCAGGTAAGCTTTATTGGGGTACACAATATATCAGGACAAACTAAGACATTATGTAAAGCAGGAATTTCAATGGCACACACTCAACATTTGGTGTCAGAGGACAACTGAGGCTAAAATACTAAACTTTACAAGGAACTGATTTCCAAATCAGGGATTACATACCAGTCACAATGACTCTTTTTATGTGTCAACTTGACTGAGGCATAGAGTGGTCCAAGATTATTTCAGGTGAGTCTGTGAGAGTACTTTTGGATGAAATTGACACTTGAATCTCTAGAGCAAGTAAGCAGGTTGGGTTGACTACTCTGGGTGAACATTATGCAGTCTGCTGAGATTGTTAATAGAATCAAAAGATGGAGGAAGAATTTGTTCTCTCTGCCTGGGACTTACACAATTAGCTCTCTGGTTGTCAGACCCTTAGTTCAGATTGGAACTGCATGGCTGGCTTTCTGGGGATGCTCAGTAATGGGAATTCATTTTGAGAGACTTGTTAGGCTACTTCATCACTGTAAGAACATCATAGAGTATGATAATGCTTAAAAAACATAGGGTGTATAGAGTATATGTATTTGTGTATGTATGTGTGTGTGTGTGTGTGTGTGTATTAGAATTTCTAGGCTTTTGAAAAGCAAAGCAAAATATGATTAAGTAAAGAACAAAGAAGTAATACAAGTAAGTCAGATGATGAACAGAAAATCTAGCAGCTATTAGAACAACATGGCATTTATTTTATATCAAACTGTGCTTTGAAAAATAAGTGTACCCTCAACAGTGATGATAAAAATGAAAACTGTATCTTTTCACGTTGCTTCAGTGAAACAGCCAACAAAAGCAGCGTAAGGAAAGGAAGGTTTGGCTTGGTTTGCATTTCNGGGGTGCAGTCTATCGTAATAGGAAGATCAAGGAGGAAGAAGTTTGAAGCAGCTGTTTATATGACATTCACAAGCAGGAAGCAATGAATTTTGGATGTGATAAATGCTGATCCATTTTGCATAGTCCAAGAATCCCCACCTAGGGGAAGGTATCACTTACAGTGGGTTTTCTTCCCACCTTGATTAACTTAATTAAGATAGCCCCCACAGGAATGCTCATAGGGACATCTTACAGGTGATTCTATATTTCATCAAGTTGAGATTAACCATTACAGTAGTATATATAAATAAACCAATGTCATAATTTATTGTCAAACAATGTCTCAGATACATAATCATAATCATAGGTGCTACATTTATATACAGTTAGTGATATAGGAGTATAAGAGTAAGTGTTGTTTGTGTTGTTAAAGCGGGCAGCAAGCCACCAGTCTATGAGACTCATTGTCACATAGGACCATTGTCATATTTGTGTGCTGACATTGATTAAAGTATTGTTACTTGTCACACCACTGTATGTGGAGTACTTTCCAATCTCTTTCACAGTTAGTGTACTGTGTAACAATATTTGAAAGATATAACCAAAAGTTAGCCTTGTAACAATATTTAAAAAATATAACCAAAGTTTAGCCTTAACTATCATGTCACCACTCATAATCAATATAAAACTATAAATTTATAAAATTAGCTATAAATTTAACTATTTTCTGTCTCCTGGAGAAGGAGGGGAGATTTTACTTTAGAACCTGCAATTCTTCATATGAATGGCAAACTCTCTGAAATAAAATAAAGAATATCTTTTAAAATCTAGAAAAACTGTTCTTAATTCATTTCAACCAGTGCTGGGTTTTGTTGCTGAGAGAAAGCATCTAGTGAAATAATTAAAATAAGAGAAGTCAAAGACATTGGATGCAGTCATTATTATTTCTGGAGGTATAATAAAACAATTTAAAGTATTTGTTGTTATTGTTGACACATTTAAAGAGCAGCTCAGATAAGTGGGTAGGCTGTGGAAAGCGTATCAAATAGTGTCCTAATTATCTTAAGTATAATTATAAGATGAATGAAATGACCCATTTTCCAAGTGCTGTTGAATGGGCACTTGCAGGTTGGAAGGTAATTTGTGATGAAGCNTGATCCATGGTTGCAAACCGTTGCAGCTCAAGAGGCTTTGCTGGCAGTAGGATGTGCTATGCAAACCGTGTCTGATGACTCAGGTTGCTACTTAAATGATGGAAACCTCTCCATCCTCAAGGTGTGCGTGGAGAGTTGAGTATAATTGTTTCATGAAATGTGAGCACTAGGAGAAGCATTCTTCCTAATATAACACTTTAATTTATTTAATCTGAGACTTTAAATATGTATGCATAACTAAATTAAGAGATGTTATTAAATATTATATGGGGGGACTAATGGCAGAGAATTGCTTTTTCGTAATTGTAGTGTAATTTAAACCATTTTACACTGTCCTTCAGTGATTACCACTTCCCATGCTGAAAGCAATTTGAATTTTCCCCTTCTGGATGTGTTCAGACCCTGCAGTCTGTTTTGAGAGGGGCAGCAACCAGGAGAACAAGGCATTTCAGAAGGGAATACACTGGCCTGCTTCCTAGTAAATGGTAAATGTGCCTGCTTTGTGTTTTACAATACCCCTTTGGATAATACTTATCATTTTATTGACCTTTGAAGCCAGAACACATTGGGCTGATGTTCACAGAAGTCGACAATAAATTCTAGAATCCAATTCAGACCACAACTGAGAGTTCACAGCCTTATCTATGGCTAAGGTTGGGATAATGCCTCTCTAATCATATTGCCTTTTCTCTTTCTGCCTGCAACAAAGCTAACCTGTACTGTCGCCATCAACTCAAAAAGCTAACATGTATTTAATCCCTGTGTTTTATGTGCAAGAATACNAAACACAAAGCAGTTAAATGTCTGGTTNAAAATCACGGCTGCTTGGTGGGAGAGAGAATGCTAGCTCTTTTCTCTTTCCCTCTTTACAGTGACATGGGAGTCCTAATTCTCCACTCTCAGAATCCGATCAACTAAAGGGAACTGTTTGTCCCAGGTCCATGACAGTCTGACTCAGGGTCCACAGGAACTCTATCTAGCATGATTCTAGAAGGTGGCTGAAAGAGAAGGTAAAGGACTCAGCCCACCTGCAGGCCAGCACAGTGGCCTCCAGCCTTTCACATCTTTAAGGCATTTCTAAAATAAATCGGCCAAAATTCACTTTATCAAGGATGAAGGGGAAGAATTTCTATCCCAAGTCTTGGTCCAAAGATTAGTCTAATGATCACTTGACTTTGGCATGCTATCTAAACTCTCTGAGGTCAAACTTTACTTTCCTCAAATCTAAAGAATCACAAACTGTAAATCCTTCCTATCATCTCGAGGAGAATAAGGCACCTGAGGGAACTAAGGAACTATGTGGGCAATGTGGGTAAGCCCACTGCCTTGAAGGTAATTCCTGAGTAGAAATGGCAGCTGATCTGATGATAAACTCCTTCACTCATATCTGTGCTCAGAGGGCATATAGTTAGGGTAGCTGCCCCGGCTGCATTCACAGCATCTTGCTTTCTGTCAGAGGCATCCTTCTGTTCTAGGAGCTCTAGCAGATGCAATTGGTTCTGAAGTTGAACTGCCACTTCCTTTGGAAATAAATGGTCAGGCCTGCATATTACCAGTATCCACATCCAGGTAACATTAGACAGACTGAACAGATTCTATTTGTATTTCTAGGGGAGGAATGCATGTCACATCAGTCAACTGAAGAGACTCCAGCAAGGTTTCTAAAGGAGGTGGCACTCCAACTCCAGAATCAAGTGCTGTCAGCACAAAACTCCTTCTGTGCTTCTGGACTGTTCTCTAATCCTCAGTTGATTCATCTATAAATGGAAGGTAACAATTCTATATCACATAACAGTGACCTGGGGACATTGTGAGAATGGAGGAAATAATGGGCCAAGTGTTTTCTAAGTACAAAAGTTTCCTAATGGTTTGAGGAATTAGTTTTAGATTCCTCACTTCAACTCAGTCTTGATGTAGCTGTCTTGATGTAGCTTGTAGTTGAATTTAGACACTTTACCCCACATTCACTTGAGTAATTTTTATGATGACTTGATGAAAGAACAACTTATATGTGTAACTTTTCTTTACTCAATGATCTCAAAGTATTTTTCCTATTCAAGAAAAAAAGAAACTAAATAAACTGTACCAAATAGACCGTCTTTGCCTGTCAGTCAAACATTGATCTCTTCAGTATTATGTACTTAACATAAGACAGAAACTTGTGTAGTCAATTTGTTTTGGATAAAAATTTCAAGTTACAATGTGAGCATTGGTATGAAAATACATGTGAAGTATGGTAATACCCAGATCAAAAATACAAGGCAATTCAGAAGGACATCTATTATGGTTACAGTAGGTTTTAATTAAATCTACTGTAAAAGAATGACTGTTATAGTCTAGTTGACCAATTAGTCTATTTAACATAGCTATAGCACTCATGGAATTTGGGATTTTTAAATCATAAAACTACAAAGATACAGAGAACACCGACTTTACTCTCTGTTAGCAAACCAAGGAACTGAGGCCTATGGTGATTGCTAAAGATTATAGAGCTAGCTTCAGTGGTCTTGCTGTCAACAGAGTGATGGAAGAGATGCATTTCCATGTAGAATCTCCCAGGTTTCATACAACTCTTCGTAAAGTGCTTACTTGTCAAATCTTTTGAGAATTATATTGTTGTCAAGTAGCTAAAGACATGAAGGACACTGGAGGTTGGGCAGAGAGTACATGTTCTTCCCAAGTCCCAGGAGCCTCCTCTTTGGGACAACCCTTTTTTTATTGATTAAGTTTGTTCTTTGACAATTTCATACACGTATTTAATGCATTATGTTTACTCTCACCCTCTACCCTTTTTTATCTCTTCCATCCAATTATTGCCTCCTCCTCACAGGTCCCCTTCCTACAATCATGCCTTTTTTGTTCTGTTTTGTAACCCACTGATTTTGGAAGCATCCTTTGGAGCCCGGTGAGCTCACTAGTTGGCACACAACTGAGGTAGACGACTGCCTCTCCCCTAGAATTCATCATTTGCTA
The DNA here is from genome assembly GCA_001675575.1 of Neotoma lepida. NCBI lineage: Eukaryota > Metazoa > Chordata > Mammalia > Rodentia > Cricetidae > Neotoma > Neotoma lepida. The sequence goes on from LZPO01034922.1 coordinate 360,345, forward strand.
ATAGTTCATGGGTAAGGTGAAGGCCTCGTGAGCCCCTCCCTGATTGAAGATTGGCTGTTGACAGGCCCAGTCCTGTGCAGGCCTAGTGCAGATAACCGCAGCTCCTGTGAGATCATGGTTGCAATGATTGTTGTCATGTCCTGAAGAGAGTGTTCTTCCTACCTTCTAACTCCTACACTCTTTCCTCTCCATCTTCTGCAATGTTGTATGATGCTTTCTGCAATTGGATGCTTTTGACTTCATTTCCCGGCTTCCTAGGGGTTCTAGAAAGGTGAATTCTGGCATTTTCTCTTATCATTAGTAGCTGTGATATTTCAAAGCATAATGTACCACAGTGAAAGGGTGGATGTATTTGCAGCAGAAGAAAGGAACTAGAAATAATTAGTCACTGTGTTGATAATACCATAAAATAGACAATAAACAGATGGTGATGNATGGGGAGGCGGGAAGAATTAGAATTTGTCCAGGACTCTCGAGTTTTCACTCTGCCCTGTGTGCATTCTATATTTAACATCAAATGGCAGAGCAAGGTCGCAAAGAGAAAGAATCTGGAGCTTGGCCAACCCCCAGGATCAAAGCCTTGTGTTCAGACTCTGTACTTTGCGACCCTGCGTCTCCAGGCTGCTCCTGTAAGGAGGATAGATGACAACAGGATTCTGAAGAAACCATTCAGCTCGGACTTGAGAGGATGTCACCAACAAATCTTTCCTAGTAGCTCAGAGGAAGTTTTTCAAGGATACATGGATGTGCAGAGAAGTCGTGGCACACCATTGCTGCTTGCTGCAGTAGCTATGGGTAGAGCATCGGTCAGGTTGGATGGAATCACAGTTTGGGGGTAGAGTGTTGTAGTGGTTTGAATAAAAATGTTCTACTCTCCTTCATGCATTTGAACACTTCGTCCTGGCTTGGTAGTGCTGTTTGAGGAGGTTATGGATCCTTTAGAAGTTGGAGNCTTGCTGGAGGAGGATATTACAGGGGATGGGGTGGGCAGACTTGAGGGTTGATAGCTTCTCTTCACTTCCTGCTCTTTCTCTGTCTCCCCTGTAAGTATGAACACATGACCAGCCAGCTTTCTGTTCCTGTCACCATGTTGTCTCTGACTGTTGTTATGCCTTTTCACTATGCTTCTTTCTGTAAATGGCTTTTGGAAATGGTACTTTGTCACAGTAACAGCAAAGCCACTTATGTACGTGTCCTGGAGGTACAGTTGCATGTTGGTTGTGCATGTTTGTTTGCACAGGTCTTATATGCTGTAAGAAGATATTATTTTTGCCCCTCTGGTTTGCAAAAGAAGGACATTGATGTTAGACTCATTAAAATTGTTATTTACCCCTAAATACTTCTAACTGTTGAAGCCATTTTTCTATGTCCTCCCTCAGTATTTTTACACACAGTGTAAATTTTTCCTGAAATAAATTTTCTTATGTTAGTTGTCATGAAGCAAGCTGTACTTTCCAACCTTGGTTCCGACTTTCTCTGCCGTTCTCCATGCTCTTCTTGCAATAGGACGGAATATTTTGTCCTATTTGAAGGCTGGAAGGAAATGTCCGCATCCTGTCTTCTGGAATTTGGAAAGGATTATGGTTTACTTATGGTCAGTAGAATATTGGGGAAGTGATCAGCGTCTGAAGGGTTAGCTGGGATTTCAGCAACAGAAGTGTTTTAACTGCTCCCAGGCCACCAAGCTCCGAGGAAAGCCAAAGAGGCCCAGTCTAAGAACATCCATGGAGTAATCCTCAACTAATACGAAGGGAGAAAGATGCCTAGCTAGCCAGTTTCAGTTATAATCTGCTAGTGAACCCTAAACCAGAACTGCACATCTAAGCCCGTCTTGAATTCTTGACCTACTGAAGCTGCCAGATAATAGAAAATGATATTTTTTTGTATTTTGGATAACCTGTTANATAACTATAGAGTCCAACACCATCTTTCTTTAAGGCCTTTCTCGTTACTAACTTTACTGAAGTCTACGAAACTGTGTGCCTTCCAATGTATCCCCTTTACTTGTAGCCCCAGAATCTACACCCTGAGTATATGATATCTGAGGAAGAATGAGAAGGGTATTGTGTAGAATTACGTGTTGCTCTCTCATTTCTCTGAATGCAAGAGTTTTATAACTACATTGGATATACACATCAAGCATGATGTCCTNAGCAGGTCTTCAACATACCCATATTACTTCATATGTATGATTATAACTCCATCATCTATTAATCACACAGCAACCAAAGTGATCCCTGAAACATCAAATCATATTTAAATACTACTCAATTCTAAGTGCTCCAGTGCCTTCTGCGACTCCAATCAAACCCATGCCTTCCTATAGTCTCGGAAGCCTACCCAGTTCAATCCCCACCTACCTTTCCTATATCGTCTCCACCACTTCGTCCCTCCTCTGAACTCTGTCTGTATTGGCTGTGTACTTATCTCTTAAATGTGACTAGCTCATTTCCACTTTGTGCCTTTGCTGTGTACTCTGGCTTAATGTTCTTTCCCCTTATCCCTTCATGACCTGTCACCAAGATCCATTCAGGTTTCTACTTCATTCTTTCTTTTGAGTCTCCTACCCATATCCTAACATAAGCCAAGTAAATGGCTTATTAGAAAAATTCTCAGCAAATGTCAACTACACCCCTGGAAGGTTGTAAACATAGATTAGGTGCCTGCCTGTAGAGACCCAAAGGTGGAAGACAAAAACAGCTAGAGTGAGAGCAAGCTCATTCACTCCTGGCCCACAAGGATGGTTGTGCTTTTTAAAGGATTAGGTAGATGTGACACTATACTCAACCTTTAGTCTTACAGAAGACTTGGTTCGTGCACTCTTCCTGCCAATAGAAGGGACTGGGCAGGGGGCAGGAGCTGTACTGTTGACTGTGACAGCAGGGCTATGGGTTAGGAGAATGAATGGTTGGGCAAGCGGGGTCATGAGTGATCTGATTGCAGGCAGGACTCTTTCCAAGAGATGATTCTTAGAGAGGTCACCCCTGAGAGTAGGTCACAGAAGATCTACACATTTCCCAACAAAAGAAAGACACAGAGTATATTTCTTCCGGAGCAAGTCCTGGCCTGCTCCTAACTGTCCTCTGCTTTCTCTCCACTGTTTCCCACTTCCCTAGGAATTAGACAGCAAGTGAAGACTGAAGAGTACCTCAGAGAGGAGTCGAGCTATGTTGCCTGGCCTTTCCCCACTACTTAGACTTCTTAGCCTAAGCTAGGGGACAAACTAAAGCCCCAAAACGGAAGAAAAAAATAATTCTTTGTTATTAGATGGAGTTTGAATTTAATATCCCTTGAAAGAAGATTATTCAGTATATCTGGAAATGAAGAGAAAAGCTATGCCAAGCATCCTAGATTCCATGCAGTGGTCACGAAGAAAACCTCAGCATAGTAAATGAAAATGGGCTTGTCATGATATAAAAACAAGATTTTGCATTACATCCCACCAAGTCTAGATTATTAAGTAAACTTGCCTGCCCCCCACCCTCCAGTTCTTAGATATTTCTGTCTCTTGTAACAGAAGATGTATATTACCAAATCATGGCCTTTGTTTTTGTTTGTTCATGGCTGTGTCCCACCACTAAGAAGAATGCTGACATTCAGGTTTTGTTCAGCCATTTTGACAATTCCTTGGTATGGAGTGCTTTTGACTTACCCTGGAGGTAACATCTGTTTATGGAGCCTAGCTAGTTGGCTGGCAAGGAAAACGGAGGCAGAGATGGGAAGGTTGTGGAGCCGACTGGACTGGAGCTGAGCTCTGAGTCAGGTGACTTAAATGTTCCAGGACATTCTCCTTATCTCTTGAATAAGGCTTCCATCACTTACTGACAAGGTCATAGTAAGGGTTACGCTCATGGTATACATTTGCGTCCTAATGCATAGTTTCTGCTGGCTGCCCCCTTTTTTTCTTTCTCACGCAGAAAGAATAATGCCTTGTTAGGCCTTGCTGAGGCTTTGCTGGTAGATGAAGCCATTGAACTTTTGAATTCCGAAGGGTGACTGATTTGCAGCAGGAACAGTGTTTTCTCTGGGAGTTCTCTGGCCTCAGAGGTGATGGATGGGCACCTCTCAGGCATAGTTCCTTGATCAATAAGCCATAAAGTCTCAAATTATTTTGTTAAATCCATTGATCAAACCCATCGAATTTGTCCCAACTCTTTTATTGTGAAGGCTAGGACCAGCAAGTTCAGTTTCTCTCTCCTTGTTACATTCTTTCTTCCATCTGGCTTTAGTGTGGGAAAGACCAGAAGTGGAGGATGGAAGTCACTCCCACCACACCTTGATGAAAAGATGCATATTTTAGTCCTTTGTTTCAGAGTTACCTCNTGTGAAGTCCCTATTTAGTCTTTTCTTAGATTCCCTAATCTACTGTTTTTGGAATACCTTTGTCTTTTATACACACCTATTTCTTTGTTTGCTCATCCATGTGTGCATTCCTCATTCAGCAGCTGTTATATACACCGTGTACTATGAGTGGGTTGTATTGTAAGGACTCTGTAAGTCAAAACTAGGAAGTTATAAGATTTTTTTTTAAGCTGCAGTACATATGGTATTTGCTAACTTTTGTTGTTAGATGAATGAACCAAATAGTTTTAAAAGTAATTTGACAGATGAAATATTTATTTGCTCATTTA
>LZPO01034923.1:60677-72076 GCA_001675575.1 Neotoma lepida
CCTAACATTGTACCTTGCCCGTGGGTAATTGGTGGGAACAGCAACTTCCAGGCAAGGCCTGGGGATGCTAGGGCCAATACATGGATGGAAAGAAATGCTCGGGAGAGTGGACCAGATGCTCACAGATGGATGGGTACATGGAAGAGGCAGTCTATGGACAAAGCTGCCACTGCCACCTGCCGTTTTCCACCAGGGCACACATTCTCTGAGGGCAGTAGCACCCTTTAGGAGGGACTCCATGGTATCCCTTGTTACCTCTGACCCCGGCTCCTTTGCTCTGGATCACAGATGGGCACCAAATGGGAGTCATGGGTCTGAACCCTGATCGGAGACCCAAGAAGTGTCCTAAAGCAACAGCTCTATATGCCAGTGCCAACCTTCCCTGGACAACATCCAGACAAACCTTCCAGAATGTTTATCCAAAGAGTTTGCTCTTCAGAAGTTCAGNGAGGACCAGCCATGGAGAGGAGGCCTCTGAAGAGGCAGAACACCCCGGGAAAGCTAGCTCAGAGCGCTCTGATGTCAGTAGGCACCACAATCAATGAGATCTTGTTAAATGCATGGCCACATTATGTCTGCATGGGCCCCTGAAGCCTTGCATTTCAAGCAAATTCCTGAGTGACATGGAAGCCCTGGGCCACAGCTGTAATTGCCAGTAGNGGGATAGTAGCAGGCAAAGTGACAGGGCAGAGGAGTTGGACAGGAGCCAGAATGACTGTCTCTGGGGGTGTCAGGAAAGCCAGAGCCTTGGCAATGGGTTGGGAGTCTCTAATATGTCCCTGCTNTCCAGTCTTGTCCATCCNTCATGTCCTCACNATAGACCAATCAAAGTTACTCCCTTAAGTAAGGCNGACATCTCTGTCTTTANACCTAAGGGGACCTTGTAAATGCTCTTGGCTGCTCACATATTAGAGTCATGTAGAGAGTGAGTTCCAGCCAATCCTGTTGGAGACTCATCAGGGTTTCACACATTAAAAAAAAAAAGTTGTATGTCCTGCCGAGGTCACTGGGTGCCAGGGTTGGGTCCAAGTCAGTGCTGGTCATGTGCCTCGGTGACATTTGGTGGTTGCCCATTGCAGAGGCAGCTTTCAGAAAATAGTAACTGATGGAAATGCCTCAGATAATTGGAGGACAGACAATGCAGCTACATCTGCCTATGAAGCGGGAACCCCCCTGATTACCGAGGACAAAGCTGTGTGAGAAAACATGGAACCCAGCGAACCCATGTTGATTGGCAGATTATGAGAGAAGACTTTGCCACATCTGATTATTATATACTATGTATGGATGAAAACAATCCAAGACATCTGAATAGAAAAAGTAATCAAGTTAAAACCTGGAGGACTAACATTGAGCTGCTTGGGAGCCCTGAGCCCCAGAAACAACTCATTATTGAAGATCCCTACAATGGCAATGACTGACTTCTGAGCTGGTGTACCAGCAATGCCTCAGGCCCTGCAAGACCTTCCTGTGTTAGACCCACTAGCTGGTCCTGCTCACCTGTAANACNGATTTTCTAAATAGTCTTGTTAAATAAAACNCAGAGGCAGAGATGGGGTGAAAGTCTGACAGAGATCAGAGGAATTAGGAACAGCTACCAGNCTNACCTTAGACTGCCGCNGCTGCTTCCAAAATGGAGAGAGAGTTCCACTTCCTTCTACCTCCACTTTTATATCTCTTTCTGTTCTGTTCTCCCATTGGCTCTTTCAGCCTAGCTACATCACTTCCTCCTATGGCCCACTTCCTGCCTGTCTGTATAGACCTCCANAATTCTATGGTTGATGCTGGGATTAAAGGCNTNTGTCTCCANGCTTNACTGTTCCTAGTGTGACCTNNAACTCACAGGGATCCAGACAGACCCTGCTTGCTAAGTGATAGGATTAAGGGCGTGTGCTAATTTTACAAGGCTAGCGGCTGACCTTGTTCCTCTGATCTTCAGATAAATTTTATTGGGGGACGTAGATAAAATACCATCACACTCACCACCATTGGCAATGTGTGTGTGCGCACATGTGCATACAGGTGCCTGCAGAGGTCAGAAGAGGGCATTGGCTCCCCTGGAGCTGGATTTACAGGCAGCTGTGAACTACATGGCATGGGTGCTGGGAACCAAANTCAGGTTGTTTGCAAGACTCAACCTCTGAGCCATCTCCCCAGCTCCTCACATCCTTGCCCCCAGTACTGGGGGTTGATTTTTGGACCATACATGGGCTAGGCAAGTGCCCTTCCACTGAGCTGTGTCCTGAGCATCAAACTTTAACATGAGTGTAAATGCCCCAGGGGTCATGTTAAAGTGGAGATTTTCACTCCACTGGTGTGAGTGGAGCCCTGGAGTCTGCAGGATTGATGCTGCAGGTCTGGGGACCCCATTTAGAGTAGCACCAGGTAACCAACACCGGTATAAACCCCCCTCCTTAGANATTAAAGGGAACATAGCCTGGTGGTGGTGGCACACACCTTTAACCCCAGCATTCAGGAGGCAGGAGTAGATGGATCTCTGAGTTCGCGGCCAGCCTGGTCTACAGAGTGAGTTCTGGGACAGCCAGGGCTACAGAGAGAAACCTTGTCTCAGAGATAAAACAAAAAGAAAGAAAGAAAAAAAGAAAGGAAAGGAAACAATGTGCAGACTGACCTCTTCTACTCAGATCCCCAAGGCCAGCTGAAATTATGACAGCATAGAGCAAGCTCCTCTCACCAAGTACTGGCACCAAGTACTTTGGAACCGTGACTTATAAGCAGACGTTTCTGCCACAGCCATGTGGTAGGGGAGGGTTCAGAGGAGGCACTGTCCCCCATAGCCACACCACATGAGCCTCAAGGGCTAGAAACATGGTGCTCNTGGATTGCTTTCACAGCACGGCCAGCTAGGCNGAGGTGCAGAGATTTACTGANGATNTTGCATTTGTCCCTCTATTTCAGTGGGAATGGGGAAGCTGGGTCCCTGCCTAGTCCTGTTGCCCCCACCCCTCTGCTTCTCAGATTGCTTTCTGACTGACTGATGCTGTGTCAGCCATAGCTCCTTTTCCTCTTACAGGCTGTTGAACTCACAAGATGGGCAAGGAGTCATCCAGTGACTCACTGGCTGGCATGCCTCGGGCATCACGGGGAACTGAATGGACCCTGTGAACTGTAACACTGCTTTCTGCTTGACAACACAGCTACCACCAAAATGCTTCCCTTCCCTGCTCTGATCTTGGCTCAGGAAAAGAGACCCTTCCCCAGCTCCCCACTGGCTTTCAAAGCTGGGGAACACTAGTGCAATTAAGCCCTGATTTTCAGCCTGGCTGCAATGCTAGAGCCACCTCCCTTGGATGGATCAAATGTGAGGTGGGGCAATGAGTCCAAATGCCTGTGTTTTAACACACGTNGTNGGTCAGCCAGCTGTGCACACACTTGAGACTCGCTGGGATGACCCCTGGCTGCTGAAAGTAGGGCCTGTGGACCACTGGAACTTAGCATCTCAGGCTGCAGCCCCGACCTCCGGAATCCAGCTCTGCCTCAACACACTGCTGTATGTTCACAGGAGTGTTGAAGTTCGAGGATCCCTGCTCTGGCCAACCTGGCCCAGAGAGTTGACTTTGAACAGGGTTCCCACAGCATTTCAGAGCAGCTGTAGTGCCCAGGAGCCCATGGAGAATTCCGGAACCTATATTTCAGCAAGTCTTCTGGGTGCTTGGATTACAACACAAGTATTAAACACACAGCAACAGAGCCCCTGGCCTGGACTTTGAGATGCAAAACACTCCCTCCCTGGGAGCCTCTTTGATCTTAGCCCCCTCCTTGTCTACACTGGAAGCCAGGGCCATCAAAGAGGGGGTGGGGGAGGGGGGAACTGGGAGAGCTCTGCAAGCTGTCAGTGCTGTGGGACACTAGTGAGCAGGACATGCGTGACCCTTGGCCCCTCAGTGACAGCAGCTTCAGGGTCTAGCTAACCCCGTGCCTCAGTTCCTGACTCCCAAAGTCTTTCTCTTTATTTTGTTCGTGTATTCTGATTTGTGTATGTGCCCCCTCCCCGTAGTACAGCCATCACAGTGAGTTTGAACTGTCCTATAAAGCATGGCAGTGTGTACAGTTTCCACCTCCCCCCATGGATGTTGCCTTGGGGGCCTCTGTGTCTGGCTTCTTCCCTCAGCAGGGAAGGTCTCCTTGCAAATGGATACCTCTTCAGAGCAGCTGNAGTGTGCTCAAGAGCCATGGAGGATGTCTGAACCTGTAACTTCAACAAGCCTGCTGGGTGCTTGGACNGCACAGTAAGTATTAAGTATTTAGCCAGATGGACATTTTGNAGGTTGTATCCAGCTCTCTGGNGTCCTGGGATGAGATGCTGGGAAGCTTCAGCTCCTAGGTACTACTGTGGATGCTGTGGTAGTCATCCACCTACATGCACTCAGGGGCCGTGGGAGGCAGCCGGCTTTAAGATTGGCAAACTTAAATGCTTGCAGCCTAGGTGACTTGCCCAGGTCTGGTGTGGAAATTGGCAGACTCNGAGTCTATCATGATGGTTAAGAGCTTGACTCTGGCGTCNAACAGGCTGTCAGGTCACANGGNACCAATNCATNCACCTTTCTACATCTTGATCTTTCTCATTAGTAAAATGAAAGCTACTGCACTGACCTGTGAAGCTGATTAAGGAAGTAAACCCACTTATTGGGGTCTCTCATGTGTACTAAGTGCTCACTNAAAGCTNACTAGNGTTTTGCCTCTCTTTCCGGAGACATTTGTTCTGAGGCAGGGTCTCACTGTGTAGCCCAGGCTGTCCTCAAACTTACAGGGCTCCTGCCTTCGCCTCTCTTTGCATGTTCCATCATGCCTGGCCCCAGAGCCTGTCTTTTGTCTCCTTTTACTCTAATATTTTACTATTTTAGTCTTGCGCTATCCAAAATTCCCTTTAATGCCCCCTGTGCAAACTGACCTCCAGCCATGCTCCTAGAGGAGATCTGGAACCTAGNGAGGGGACTGACAAAACCCAGGGTGGTGTGGGGTCAGGTTAGAAGAACATATCTGGGTTAGGAGTCGAGGAGCTTGCAGGAAGCTTGGAGACTGGAGGAGTGTGGGACAGAGGACACCAGAGGTAGAGGTCTCCCGGCCCTGGTAGGAAAGCTCAGGTCCCCACCCAGCACACAGATGCTTAANATGTAGCGTTTCTTGTCTTTCCACCCAGGGGAAGGTGGAGGAGAGGAGAGCACCGCCACCTTGGATAAAGGATAGCGGCTCTGCCTGCTTTTGCGGGGACTCTTGGGTATCCAAGAGCCTTCTGGAAGGCTGGAAAGGCCAGGGGTCCTGAAGTCTGATTGCTGATGCGAGCTCTGAGGCACCGACTGCACTCACTGGTGGGAGCCAGCAGAGGGCGCTGTCCACCGCTGCATAGAGCTGGTAACTGTGAGAACCCTGGGATGGAGAGCCCAACTGTANGTTTGACTTGAGACGGNGAGGTTTCTTGACTGCCAGAGTCTCTCATGTTAAATAGGGGCAGATCTCAGAAAACTGAAAGGCNCTGGCTACCATGGAGGGAAGAAACAGCCAGCAAAGCAGTCTGTCCAACATATTCGCAAGTGTATAAGCTTGTTTACATCAAACACACCTNGTACATCTGTATCTNCTTGTACCACCAACCCCTCATTCACACATGCACAGCACACTACAATCGTAACACAACATCACACTTGAACACAAGCACATGGCCATTGCAAGAAACCTTTNCAACACANATGTTAAACACTTGCAACATACAACACACATGGCCCATATATCATGAAAAATAAACACNGTTTCATAATGNATACATANGCATAGAGGCACAGTACATGTGCNCATCACGTCAAACACACAGCATTTACTATAGGTATATGCNGTATAACAGTGCACTTACAGCACATATACAACACATACAATACTTACAACTCATACAATATATACACTGGCACTGTACACACAAAGGCACATAATACATATAAAACAGTCACAGCACAATACACATACACACTACATAAACACATACAAGACTCAAAACACACACACAGTCTCACATAATACATGCTCCAATGCACAATAGATACACTACATATATGTATGTACTGAACACATCAGCAAATACAACATGCATACACACATTACACCATACCAATATAGCTCACACCTGTGCCCTATGATGGGTGGTATGATCCACATACACAACCTGCATATACCAAATCCTAAACTACTATATGTATGTACTACACACAACNCATATCTATTTAATATACACAGCATAATGTACACTCAATNCACAGTGTGCATGCACAGTGCATATGTGCACAAGCACACACACATGCNGTTCACTCACAAGTGTGCATGTGCAGAGTGCTCTGGAGACACAGAGTCACATACACACATTCCCAAAGCCAGANACAATGTTTCTTGTTTACAGACTAAAGANGTTCACTCTTGCTCTCAGCCAATGAGAATATGCACTGAAAGAACTGGGAAGTTGTCCCTTCATCCAGCAGTCGTGTCTGTACGGGGTGGTGTGTGCTGGATGCTGAGACNTGCAGTGCACAATTGGTGCTGACCTTCTGCAGCCTTTCAGCACAGTGGGGGAAGCAGGCACTGCCCAAACGAACATACTGATGGCTATTTAGTGTCTGTTCTATGAGGAGCTGTGAATTCAGAGGGAGCTTGAAACTGGAGTGGGGTGGGTTCCTGGGCAGAACTTTTAAAGCCAACGTGTGAAGTTAGCATAGCAGAGCTGGGACTATGGGCAGGCGAGTGATCTAGGACACACAACTTAAGGAGATCTGTGCTCTCAGGTGATCAGTGGCTGAGCAGCGGGGCAGAGAGAGATCAAGGGTCCAGAGTCATGGTCCTGCTCCCAGCTGTCAATGCACACGTGTCCTTTTGCTTCGAGGGGTAGAAGATATGCTTGCTTTCCAGAAAGCTCAGTGGGCTGTGGAAAGAGCCATGGCTTCTAGGGCAGGGCCCTAGGCCACTCTAGCTTTCCAGCCACACTGCTTCTGGATTTGGGTAAGCAATCTCTTGTCTGTCTCTGTGGCTATCCATGGTGGGAGGGGACCAGGGGCTAGAGATTGAGCCACCATCTCCCTGGGCACAGATCTGCATGTTACTTACACTTCCCACTCCTGGGGTGGGGTGCCCAGCAGGCTGAGCCGTGGTCAGTACATGAGCTCTCGGGCATGGGAACTGTGCTTTACTTGTTGGAACTGAGGAGGGTGGTAGAGAGTGGGGCTTCAAACCGACTGGTCTTAAATGCCTGAATTCAAATTCCGACTTTGACTCTGGTCAGCTGTGTGACAGTGGGCAAGTCACAGGGCTTCTCTGTTCCTTACTTTCGACTGTACAAAGCAGGCATGAAGCTAAACTAATGCAGAGGACTCTAGGACTTTATGGGCTGCCATGGAAAGCTTAGGTTAGAACCAGGCTCATGGCAAGAAGAACATAAGCATTTCTTTCAATGTTTGCTGTTGCATAAAGGCAAACACTAATAATAAACCAATGTGAAACATTGAACTTCCAGCAGGAGAACCTGAAGAAGCCTTGAAGAGCTTCTGCTTCCATCTCCCTATTAAAGCCGTGTGATCCAGCGGGGATTTACAGGTGGGACTAGAACCCAGGACAGGGAAGAGAGTCAACAAGTGAGATCTTCTCTCCTTCGGGACTTGTGAGTGGCAGATCTGTGGATCTGGGGCTTCTGACTGAGCAGGTCTGAGATGGGATGGAGAATCTTCCATACTAGCATTTCATCATCAAGGCTAATGGGGCCCTAGGGACCTCATCTCAAGCAACACTGTCCCAAGGATGGGAGAGGCAGACTGCAGATAGTCAGCACTCCTGACTTTGCTACCACTGAATCACACACATAGACCAGAGAAGGGAACGCAGGGGCCTTACTTACATAGGGTGCCGCACCTCAGGCAGGACTCTCCTCAGGGGCAGGCTGGCACTGAGTGCCTTGTTGAGGCCATCTGAGTTCAGGCTGAGTGGGGTCAGTGTCTCTTCTGATTCCTCCCCATCGTCCTCAGACCTCCAATCCCTCTCAGGGGCCTCCTCATCCTGCCTCCTGCTCGGGTGTTTGATGAACTGGTAGCTGCCTCGTCTCTTGCCCTGGCTCTGATTCCTCCTAGCCCTGGGTGAGGCCACAGCCACCAGCAACTGATCCTCCTGCAGGGAGATGAAGGGCGGAAGTCCATCCAAGAAGCTGTATTCCTCACTCTCAGCCTCAGCCTCCAGAACCCATTCCTGGGAGTCCCCAAAGACCAGGGGATACCCAGTGTCAGAACTGTGTTTGCTGGCCTGGGCTGTGACAGCCTGGTGCAGGGTGGGTGGGGGAGGATGCAACATGGTCACCATCATCAGGACACATCCCAGGGTCAGGAAGAGCAGGAGGAACTGAAGCCTGCAACATCCATTCCTGGGTCCATTCCTGGGTCGCTTCCTTAGGAGCATGTCACAGCCACTTGCCCAGAGCAACAGGTCCTGCTCAGGTCTGCTTCCTCATTGTGCTCCAAGTACCTTCAAGCTTGTCATTGAACCTAGGCTGTTCATTCCAGCTGAGAGGCTTTTTGCCCATCACCTGCTCCTTTTATCCCATCTGACATTTGCCAACAGCGTTTGTAAGATCCACTTGCCCTGGAATCAGAAAGCCACNGGAGCCTGGGGCCACCCCGNGTCCCCTCTGGGTTTTGTTAATTGTCTTCTGAAAAGGGTCTCAGTCGTGCTGCTAGCTCCCCTCTCACCCTGCTCTTGTCCGTTCCTCTCTGGTGGTTAGTCCCATGTTTCTTCCCCCCTCTGCATGAATGGTCAGGTTCTATGGGATGTCTGGGGGCAAGTTGCTGGGGATTCAGTCAAGCCGGGATGACAGATATCCTCCTTTGGACGACTTGAGTCAGGTCAGATCAACAGATGTAAAGCCGGCAGGCACTGCCCGATTTCCTTTCACACATAGCTCCAACTCTGCACGAGCCCTCTGCCAGACACAACGGCAGCCAAACATGCATCTCGCTCCTGGTCCTAATGCCCCCACTGTTCCAGGCTTTGCACAACCACACAGCATCACCCCAAGAGCCAGTTAAAAAAAAACAGCATCCTCCCAGGAGTTCAGACTTGAGCTTCATTCACAGGGAGGCATCCTCTCCCCACCCAGAGGAGCAGGAAGGAGAATTCCCTCTTGGCTCCACAGGCTGCCAAGGTGACGCAGATGCCAGGAGCCAGCTGTCTGTCAGCACCTTCAGCCTCCAACAACAGTCTCAGCTCTGTTGAGCTCTTTCCTGGTGCGCCTTTCTAAAAGTGAGGGACTGAGTGAGCCCTTGTCAGTCTGGCTACCTGGATCCCACAGAGCACTTGGAGGCTGAGAGGCATGCTTCAAGTTCTTTCAGTCCTCAAATTCCATTCAACTCACACACGTAATGAGCAGCTACTGTATGCCCCCAAACTGTTCCCTGGACCAGGAGTATAGCATGAAGAAAGTCGGGCTGAGACCTTGTGGTGCTTATATGACAATGAGGGAGATGAAGAGATGATTCATTCGAGTATACAGTGGGTCAGACTATGTCAAAGGTCAAGGAGAAAAAAAAAACGAGATAGAGATGGGAGCTGGGGAATATGGGCTGGGGGCTGAAAAGCAATCTCAAGTGGCACTCCAGTTTTCCTAGAAGAGCCAGCATCTGTGTAAGGAGAGAGCTGGGCAGAAGAAATAACAGAGGTGAAAGGAGTAGGCCTGGTGTGTGGAACAGCAAAGAGCCAGTGTGGCCAGAACAGAGCAGGCCAAGCGCAGTGTGACGGAGCATGATGGGAGAGGAGCATGATGGGAGAGGAGTATGGTGGGAGAGGAGCACGATGGGAGAGGAGCACGGTTGGGAGAGGAGCTGATGGGAGAGGAGCATGATGGGAGAGGAGCATGATGGGAAGTGGAATAACGAGAAGTGAGATGGGCATGCTGGGAAGCGGCGTACAATGGGGAATGAAACATAACTGGCGGTGGAACAATGCGGGGAGGAGGCCCACGATTGGAGGTGGAGCATGATGGGAGGTGGAGTGCAGTCAGAGGTGGGGCAANGAGAGGGAGTACCGCGCAATGGGACTGAAGCAAAAAANGGGAGATGGAACATGGTTGTGTGACAGACACATGTCTCCTCACCCTAGGAAAGGAACCCACAACTGACCAAAGAAATGATTGCACCAAAGTCCGGTTTGGTAGGTTAATGAGTCTTTATTGGGGTTCCTAGCAGGAGTATGGGTCAGGGATGCGGATGATGCAGAAAAGCAGCTGCGCCACTGAGAGGCGCACCCCAACACGGTGATGGCTCANGAAANCTGCAACGCTGAGCTCTCTGCACAACATGCAGGCAGCTAGTCAGGTCTAGCAACTCTCTGCAGCTCTGCTAGCCAGTCTCCTCCCCAGGAGGAGTCCTCTAGAAAGCAGGGGAGGGGCCTCTGAGAATCTTCCAGGTTTCCACTTCCCCAGGTTCCCTTCTGAACCTCTCCCTCCCCTAGGGAATGAGAAGTGAANGTGATGACGGTAGGTAGAGTGCCATGGATGTTGAAGACCATGGAGGTGAAGTGGGGTGATAGGAAGTAGGTCACTACAGGAGATGACAGAGAGCAGGGCTGGGGAATGAGGAAAGTTGTCATCAACTGAGTGCGGAAGGCAGGGAGCAGGTGGAGGGAGACGAATAGCAATGGCTTATCTCGGGATAGGTGNCATTGGCAATGTCTGGTGCCGCAGACTGACTCAGTTGCGTAGGAGAACCGGGGGTCTCTGGTACTCAGGTGGGTGAGGATCGATGGGATGACAGAAAGCCACAGACTCAAAGGAACTGTGAAGCTGACTGTGTTTATTGTTGCTAAGCACAGTGTTTTTTATGGGCAGTTAGTAAAAAGGAAAACTTAGAATTGAATACACAATCTTCACGGACCTATACTTTCCCCAATAAATCAGACCGTGCCCTGGTCACGCTCAGATATCTCCAGGAACAATTATTCAGTATTGTGTAAAACACATGAGAAACTTATTAACCACTAATGTAATAAACAATAGGGGAGGGAGTCCATGCCAGGTGCCTGCCGCATGTGCGGTTAACACTTGAAAGCCCTTAGTTCCCTTCTTAGTCTTTTTGCTTTTGAGAAAGAGGCTATAGGCATTCTCTCTCTTTCTTCTCTGCCATAGATCACCCCAATCTTTTTGTTGTCTATGGTTTTTTTTTGGTATATATTTTCAGTATTTTTACCTCTTTTTCATCTATTATAATTTATCCATTCTAAAGCTGGCATAAGTTGTTTTAGTATGCTATCTCTTTGTTCCTTGGAGAGCAGACACCAAGAGCCTGCTTCTCCTGAGCTTTTCCAGAAGTGGCTTCTCCTGAGCTTTTCCATAAGTGGCAAGGTGTAATAGGAAACCCTTTCTCTCA
>LZPO01034923.1:261526-277164 GCA_001675575.1 Neotoma lepida
CGAGTAGAACCTCCAGTACAGTATTCCAGTACAATATTAAATAGAAGTGATGAGAATAGACAGTCTTTTGGGTACAAGTGGTAGCAGGCTCTCAGTGGTAGCTTACATTGTCCTGGAACTTACTATGTAGCCTAGGCTAGCCTCAGACTCATGGCAGTGCTTCTGCCTCAGCTTCCCAGTTGCTGTAATTACAGACATGAGTCACCATGTCTGGGTTGCACATCCTTGTCTTGTTCACAATCTTCTGTCATTCATTATTATAAAATATGTCTGCTGTGAGTTTTTCTGGATGCCTTTTACTAGACTGATGAAGTTCTCTTCTGGTCTTAATTTGTTTATTGATAACTTCTTAAACATGAATATTGTTTCATCTTGAACATTGTAACTATTTGAGTAAAATGAGAACCTAGGAGGAAAAAAGAATCTTGATTTCATCCAAAATTGTGTTATTGATACAGCTTTTTCATNCTTAAGACTTCTGAACATTTCCTTAATAGCAAGCCCCAAATTTTTGATTATGGATTTGAGTTTTTATTTAAGCTCAAATCTTTCCAGAATTTTCATATTTNATCATATCAGTCAGCTACATTTCACTCCAGATTTAACACAACTTTTTATTCCTTTGATTGGCTGATTCTGTTTTGCATCAGATTCTATAACCAGACTGTAAAGCAATACAAGAATGTGTTTGGAGAATTGTTGGCAGGAAATGTGGCCAAGCAGAGTGGCCTCTGCCTATAATCTCAGCATTTAGGGGAGGTTGAGGCTAGAATTCAAGGACAATCTGAGTACCAACCGGATCCAGGACTACATGGCGAGACCTGGTCTCAACACCTCCCTCACCTTCCAGCCAAAATGTTAGCATATATGGTTGGAGCATAGATAGGGCTTATGGAGTGTGAAGAAGTAATTCTGCTGGAGAGCCTGCATTCTAGGGAGTTGGAACTTGATTCTGAATATCACTGAATAATCTAAAACAGACAGCACAAGATTTGTATTTTGAATAAATTCTGGAGAATTGATAATATTTTGGATTAGTAAAGTACAGGAATTGGTAGGAACTTAAATCCATTTGAAATGCATTTGACAGCCAGTAAGATAAATTTGATTTTGGAAATACTGAAGTTCTAGTGGAACTTCTAAACGTTGAAGTGTCCTTGAGTAAGCTGTTAAGTATAAGAGTGATTTCATGGAAGAGTGTTGTAGGTAGTAATTGAAATAAATGAATTTGTTTAGGGAATGAGAAGGGCTCATGATCAAGGAGACTATAATGGAGGATGTAGGCTGGTGGAGGAAAGGAGTTGTGAGAAACTACAAAAGGTAAGAGAGTGCTTACCACAGGCCAAAGAGGAAAGTTTGCCAAGTGGCAACTATATTCTCTTGGGCTTTGTTTAACTTAGGCTTAAATTGCTCTGATTAAAGAAATAATGTTTTGAAGTCTGGAGAATAGGAAAACTATATCTAACATGATCTTGGTCGAAACTAGAGTAGTTTTCCTTCCAAGGCTTTCATTTTATGCAAACAGTTCAGTCCCCAAGGTGGGAATTACTATCGAATGTCCATCATAATTCAAAACATTGTTTTAAACTTTTCTCTGGAGATGATTTTCCTATTTGCCCGAAGCTCTTTACTACTTGGGCCACTGTTTATTTATGTTTATATTGGAATCACTTGGCAAACTTAAATACAAATTCTTGATGTATGTGTGCATTGTGAGAGTCCAGTTAGACCCACACTCCAAGGATCACCTTGAATATTGCTCTAGAATCTGAATCTTAACACTTCTGTGGTTAAGGCTGTTTTGTTCTTAGTAAGTGGGCCCCAATTAACTGATATTTACTACCTCTTCATACGTTTGGTGGTGATGGTGGCGGTGGGTATGTGTGTGGGAGTGTGTGTGTTTGAGATATAGCCATAGAAAATTTACCCCAAGTGTTGAGTGTTACTTCATTTCTGGCAAATTTATTTCCTCTCTTGAACACACCTCTTATTTCCCACCTGTTGCCAGAGCAGCTTTAGAAACAATGGGTTCAGATCCTGAACTCCTGTCAGCCTGAGTAGATTCCAGCTTCCTTAGTCTCCCAAGGTGCTCATTCATTAACTTGGGATTTTCTAAGGATCAAGATTTGCTAAGTGTTGCTCTCAGCTTGTGCTATTTGTGTATGGTAGGCATATCTTCAACAGTTGACTCCCAGTTGTTGTATATTGTTTTATTTTGTAATACTTTTAATGGAAATGAGTATGATAAACACTGATTGTTGGATTAAAAAAATTCATGTCTATTATCTGTTGGTCCTTGATACTGGGGATATATCTATTTATAAAACAAGTTATCTGCTTCCTATTATGGGATAAAATGAAATTAGATAAGGACAGTTATATTATCCATGAGTTGGAAACATTAAAGAAGTGGCTAATTGCATCCAAGGGTGAAGTTGGAAGGATTTCTTGAAATTTATTTTAATAGAATTTTATTTACTGGTGTTTCTTTTACAGTTTGCAATTCTTTTGCTCTCCCTCCCTTGTTGTAGGGATTGAATGCAGGATCTTGGGCATTATAAATAAGCTCAGCCCACTTTTCCTTATTTTGGCTCAAGGGAATTACAATTCATTTTTTCCAGAATGTACTCTTAATCTTATATTAACTGAAATTTAGATGGATTGTTTATCTCTTGGATTTGTTTTGAATTTTCCCCCATTTCTCACATATTGTTTCATATTGATGTCTGGATGTACTATGCCTGTTAGCTAAGATTGCTATAGTCAGGTTGGACAAAAATCAGATAACAATGCCCATGTAGTATTTGGGTTGGTTTTGTTCTGTTTTGTTTTGTTTGAGATGAGATCTTCACTATATAGCCTAGGCTGACCTTAAACTTAAGATCCTCCTGCCTCAGCTGCTTCAAGTGCAGAGACTACAGGCATTTACTACCATGCTTAACCAGAATTCAGTTTAATGCCTAATTATGCTGTGTACTGTAGTGCAACTTAAAAAATACTACTTACTTCACTGATTAATGAAAACACTTTCCACTGTCAAATAAAAATGTAAGTAAGTGATTTGTGTTTGCTGGCAAGGGTGGGTCTGGCTTCTTGTTATTTTACATAAATATTTTTAAGGTTCAGTTGTGTTTAAACATATTTCTCTACTGCTGAATAGTATTCTTTTGTGTGGATATTCTGCATACAGTTCAATTGATGGAAACTTGAGTGGTTTCTCAATTTCGGAAATTATGAATATTATTGCTCTGAATATTCACATATAAGTCTTTGTAAAGATGTGTTTTAATTTCTTCTGGAAGCAGTCCTAGAAATAAAATTGTTAGACAGTGGTAAGTTTATGTTTGTAGACTAGATGAATTGTGTAAGCCCTGCTATGGATTCCTGGATTTGTCTTGCTGGCACACTTTGTCTTTAACTTTCAAATGGAGGTACTGCTTTCTTCAGAATGAACCTGAGTAGCAGTCTGTCTGTTGAATTATCTTCATGAGTTTATGAAAAATTAATTTTATTACTTTAAGTATTTGATACAGTGAAACAATGTAGGTCAGGGCTTTTCTTTGTGGGAGAATTTTAAATACTAATTCCATTTCAGAAGGTATGGGTTTAGTCATATTTTCTGTTTTCTCTTGAGTTAGTTTTGTCTAGGAGTTTGTCCATTTTTATCATAGTTGATTTGTTGATACCAGTTCATTTTTTTTTATAACCATTGGAGCTTTTAGGTTGGGTAGTGATGCACTTCCTTCCATTGCTGAATTGGGTAATTTGTGTTTCTTTTCTTCTTGGTCAGTCTGGTTATATAAAGCCTTACTAATTTTATTCATCTTTTCAGTTTGATTCTTGCTAATACCATTCCTTCTGCTGCATTGGGCTTAGCTTGCTTTTATTTTCTAATTCTTAAGGTAGAAGTTTGCTTGAAATTTTTTATTTTTAGTATTGATCTTTACAGCTACAAATTGCGTTCTATAAAGTGTTAATTGTACCTAAGTTTGTGCTGTGTCTTATTTTTATTCAACTTAAAGTATGTTCTGAGTTCCTTTGTGATGTCATCTTTGACCTATGGGTTTTCTTTTGGAACTGATTTAATTTCCAATGGTTTTGGACTTTCAAATATTCTTTTGTTGATTTCTAATTTACTTACATTACACTTGGAGAAAGTTCTTTGTATCACTTCTTTTAAGTTTGAACTTATTTCATGACATGGTTTGGAGAATGTGATTCAACAAGAATTTGCGTTTTGCTATTGTTGGATTCTTTCAGGTGTTTTTTGAGTCATTAGTAGTGAAGTCCAAATCTTCATTGCCTTTTCTACTTTCCTGCTTACACTTCTATCATTGAGGATGAGATTGGCATCTGATTGTAACTGTTAATTTGGCAATTTTGGCAATTCTGACTTTTTTTTNAAAGGTTACCTATTTGGGAACTTTTTAATTAAGTGCATGTATTTATATTTGTCATATTTTTTTGCTGAATTGAAAGTTTTAATATTATAAAGTATCTTTGTCTCTTTTTTAAACTTTAATGTTTATTTTGTCAGCAACTCTGTCTTAGCATTATTGTTTTCATGATGTTTTTTTCTATTCTGTTGGCTTTTATGTATCTTTGAATATTGAAAGTGTCTCTTCGAGATAGAATGAATGATTTGGTATTGCTTTGTGGGAGGTGCTTTTTGAGATGGGGTCTCGCTAAGAGCTCATATTGGTCTGGAACCTAGTGGTCCTCCTGCTGCAGCTTAGCTTCCTCCGTATTGTGATTCCAGAGTGTGCTCACCTTGGGTATTTCTTTTTAAAATACAGTCAATCTTTTTTTTAAAAAAGTGTGTGTGTGTGTGTGTGTGTGTGTGTGTGTGTGTGTGTGTGTGTGTGTTGTGTCTTTGGATATCCTTGTGATGTGCTTTACCTGTGGAAGTCAGAGGATAGTTTTTGGGATCTATTCTTTCCTTCTGCCATGAGATCTAGAGATGGAACTCAGGCCATCATTTTTGTGCCACAAGTGCTTTCACCCACTGAGCCATCACACTGGCCCCGACTTGACTAAACTCCTTTTAATGGAGTGTTTAATCCATTTATTTATTTTAAAATGTTTTATTTTTTAATTATATGTGTGTGTGTATGTGTGTGTGTATGTATGGATATGTGTGTGAGTGCTGGTGTGTCCAAGGAGTCCACCAGCAGTTGCCACCTCCCTTGAAACTGTTACTATGGGTGGTTGTGAGCTACTGGTGTGGGTGCTGGAACCAAACTTGATTCCTCTGCAAGAGAAATACGACTTCTTAACCAATGAGCTATCTCTCTAGCCTTAATCCTCTTATTTTTTAATATGTGTGTAATTTTTTACTCTTCCTATTTTATTATTTTTGATTTCTTTGATTTTCAAAAAACTATTTTTCTAACTTTTTGTTCCACATATTGTGTGTGTTATTTATTGCAGTGTATTTCATATGAATGCTGTTAATGCCTCAGTGTAGCTAACTTCATTTCCTCATCTCGTCTCTGTGCTATTGTTATTATTGTATATATTTTGTTCATTAGCATAATAACCTAATGGCAGTTTTAATTATCTCTTTCTACAGTCTATGCCATTTTAAAGAATAAAGCAAGGTTTATAGTGTTTTTATTAACCTATACTCTTATCATTTGTAATTCTTTGTTTTTATAGAGATTCAAGCTAACCACCTAGTGTCATTCTTTTTCACTAATACAGCTTTATTGTATATAACTCCTCTTTTTTGTGCTGTTTGTATTATATATATACATTTTTATATGTGGAAGGCCCAACAGTATAATTATATTTCTTTCATTCAATAAGCTTTTAAATTAGAGAGAAAATAAAGTAGTAAATATATTTATATTTTTCCTTTATCTGCAGTTGTCTTTGGCTGTTTTATATTTTCTTCATGTGAATTCCAGCGACTGTTTGGTTCCATTCTGAAGAATTTCCTTTAGTATTTGACTATATGTTGCTTTTTGTACCTATAGAGGACATTGTTCATTCAGATCACCACATTTGGCTCCCTGGCCCCCATAGGCCCATGGCCACCTCATGACACAGGATGCATTTAGTCCACCTCCAAGTTCCCATAGTCTAGAACATTCTCAACACTGTTGAAAAAGTCAGAAGTGTCTTGAGACTCAAGGCAAGTGACCCCTTCAGATTGGAGCCTTGAAGAAAGGGTTTTGCAGGATGGATAATGAGAATGCGTATTCAGAGATGGCTTAGACAGGCTGTAGAAAGAAAGAAAGAAAATCTCCCTCTTTCTTTGTGATTTCCTCACAAATTTGGCCAGTATCATCCAAGTAGTTTGATGGTGATGTTTTTCCGATTAATAAAAATGGGTTAGTTTAAGTGTAAGAGCTAGTCAGTAATAAGCCTGAGCTAATGGCCAAGCAGTTATAATTAATATAAGCCTCTGAGTAATTATTTTACAAGTGGCTGCGGGACGGTGGGACCCAGACAAACCTTTCACCTACAGTAGTTAGCTACTTGAAGGCATAAGTAATTATAGATTTGGGGGCTGTGGGAAATGGTTCAGGAGGTACAGTGAGTGCCTTGCAAACATGAAGATCTAAATTCTATCTCTAGAAGAACACATGTAAAAATGCCAAGCATGGCAGAGACGGGAGGACCTTTAGGGCTTGCTGGCCAGCTAGTTTAGCCTTATTAATGAATTATAAGCCAGTAAGAGACCCCGTCTCAAAGGAGATAACATTCTTGAGGGTGACAACTGAGGTTGTCTCCTGGCCTCCATGTGTACATCTGTGCACTCCCACATGGGTGTATGTGCACCAGCATGTACATAAATACACGTACACACGTTCATTAAAAATATTATAATTTTTTAGCAAAGTGCAGTGAGTTTATAGAGTAGGAATTGTAGAAGCTCACCATGAAGTTTGTGCAACAACAGTTGGGGAGCCACTGTTTCAGAATGGACAGTCTGCTTATGTTTGTATACATGGAATGGGAGTTGTATGTATTAGAAGATAAGCCTTTGATGTCTGATTTTACTCTTAAAGGCTGAAAATGTATTAGCAGTACCTTTCAGTAGTTTTGTCATTAACAGGGAAGTGTTACTTAAGTATTTGATATCCATTATCTTCACTAGTTTTTATCTATAGAAATGTTTGAGAGGCTTTGCTTTGCTTCTAAGGAAAAACTGATCAGAAAATGCATTAATTCCCAGTTTATACTCCAGCTTTTACAGTATAAAGTGAAAGAGGGAAACGTCTTCCTTCTAGTCTTCCAGATTATGTTAACGGCCCTTGTCAGTGGTGTTTGTTTGCAACCCTTCTTCCCCCCTGTGACTTCTGCAGGCAGAATACCTTGTTCCTAGACTACTATTCTTGCCTACAGTTGCTTCTGTGACTACAGGAGCTTTTTTTTTTTTCTTTCCGAGACAGGGTTTCTCTGTGTAGCTTTGCACCTTTCCTGGAACTCNCTCNGTAGNCCAGGNTGGCCTCGAACTCACAGAGATCCGCCTGCCTCTGCCTCCCGAGTGCTGGGATTAAAGGCGTGCGCCACCACCGCCCGGCTTACAGGAGCTCTTTTTATCCTTATTCATCAAATCAGTAAGCTTTCCTGGTTTTTGAGTTTAGCATACTGTTTTTATTGGACTAATAAAAGTTTGACTTGAAGCTGTGGGGGAATTTGCTAATTCAGTTCTGAGCTTAAACTTTGTTTTATCAGAGCTGGAGGCAGGTCATATTTTTGCCCAGCACCAAATACATAACAAAGAAGTTTGAATTTAGGCACATAATTATGTTATGGTCTTCCTACATAGTAAATCAAAGTAACATTTTCACCTACCACATTCAGTATTTTAAAGACATTTCTACAGAGAGTATTAAGAACATAGAGAAACAGAGCCTATTGTTTTATTTTCCAGTAGCATTATCTGAAGTGATATTTCTTTGACATGTGTATATATGGTCTGTTTCCCTCTGATTAAATGAACTTTTAGAGGGCTGGACTGCCATATACCACTATCATTTATAACAGTGTTTTATATATAGTGACACTCAAATAGTAGGTGGATGAATGATGAGTACTGATTAGGTAAGTTTTAGATAGGACCTGGCACCTGTATCTTTTAAAAGGTACCTTGAGTTATCCAAGGTGAAGGTGATGACTTGCCTTCCCTCTGTGGCTTATCATAATGTGCCTGAGAAGCACATGATAAACACTGTATCTTAACTGAAAGATCATTNTTAGGTGTTTACTCCACTTGGAATTGGTAGCCTGACTGGTGGGTTCCTAGAAGGAAGANTNAATCACTGTTACTGAAGTACTGCTTGTATGTAGGAANCCAAACAGAATTGTTCTCCANCATCAGNTAATTAAGTTGAGGAANGGTGAACTTAAAAATTAGCTTNTTTACTCTCTTTTTTAAAATATGTATANGATTGTTTTGNCTCCNTGTATNTAAGAGTACTACACGTGTGCCTGGTACCTGCAGAGGCCAGNAAAGGATGTTAGATTCCCCTGGAACTGCACTAACAGACAGTTGTGAGCCACCATGTAAGTGCTAGGAACCAAACCTGGGTCTTCTGCAAGAGCAGCAAGTTTTCTTAACCTCTGAGCTACATGATAAATATTTTTAAAATATCCCCGGTAGTGGGTAAATCCGCCGATGCAATAGGCCAAATCAAACCATATTAGAAGTCTAGATTTAATGAGCAAAGCATCCCTGGGTGATCTCAGGATAAGAGAAGAAACCTTGAGGCTGATCCCAAGGAGGTAGGCCTTAAATACCCTGTAGACATAGTCTTTGAGCAGCTCCAGGGGACGAGCTAGCCATCGGCGGGCTTTCTGAGGGGCGGGGTCTGGGATGGGAGGAGTGGGGCCAGAACAGAGATTTCCAACACTACCCAGCCCCAGTTTATCCTCTTTCTTGTTAAAAAGATGAAGTCGAGGGGCTGGAGAGACAGCTCAGTGGTTAAGAGCACTGGCTGCGCTTCCAGGGGTCTTGAGTTCAATTCCTAGCAACAGCATGGTGGTTCGCAGCCATCTATAGTGGGATCTGATGCCCTCTTCTGGCGTGCAGACATATATGCAGATCACTCATATACATAAAATAAATCTTTTTTAAAAAGATGAAGTCAAATCTTTTTTTTTTTCCAGAGCTGAGGACCAAACCCAGGGCCTTGCGCTTGCTAGGCAAGCACTCTACCACTGAGCTAAATCCCCAACCCCAATGAAGTCAAATCTCATAGACAGTTTACATCAAGAACACTTTTTTTTTTCTCTTGCTCATTTTTGGCAATACCTGGGGCATTTTTTGATTGTTAAAAATGGGGAGAGGAAAAGGTGCTACAGTGGGGAGAGGAAAAGGTGCTACAGTATCTATTAGGTAGAGGCCAGAAATGCTGCTCAAATTTTGCACTGAATGGGACATTTCATTTTAATAAAGAACCGTTTGAGGATGGGGAAGTGGCTCAGTAGGTAAAATGCACACTACATAAACATGAGTTCGGATCCCTCGCATTCACATAAAAGTTAGGTGTGGTGGTTTAGGTCTATAACCCAGTGCTAAGGGTCAAGACAGGCAATTCCCTGGGGTCAGCAGCCAGNCNAGCCAAAATAGTGAGCTAGGTGAATGATAAACCTTGTCTCAGAAAGTAAGGTAGAAAGGTCTAGAGTATTAGCTTATGATTATGAGCAGTTGCTGCTCTTCCAGAGGACCAGAGTTCGGTTCCNGGTATCTACATCTGGCAGCTCACAGCCATGCATAACTGTAACGCCAAGGGATCCGACACCATTTCTGGCCTCCATGGGCACCCTTACACATGGTGCATACATGTGCACNCATACATATAAATAAAAACAATAAAGATCTTAAAGAATAACTACTAAGGTTTNTTATTAGAACAACCACAGGGATCCCACAAGTTTACATTATGGACTGCTAGCCAGAGGTGAAGAAGAGGTTAAATAATATGGAAGGTCTGACAAAATTAAAGGTGGAAAACATCACTTAAGACTTGGGGCTTAGTTAGAAATGTTTATGTCAGACAGTAAGGTGGACTTTCATTGTAAGTTACCAGTAGCAATTGCCTCAGTGACCTGGTTGGTTTCTACACAGCCTTCCATAGTTAGTGATAGGGCATCAAATACCCCAAATAGGAAATCCTTTTGTGCGTACTGTGGGAATTCGCCTAGTATGAATACAGGTCAACTTGGATAAATGTGTTTGTTGAAATGATCACAGAAAGCTCCAGAAAGGAAGATTACATTTGTTGGTACATGAAACGATAGTGACTACTAAGGGTAGTTGATGACACTGACAGACATGTGATTCAGGGTGTCTTGAGGGAGAACTAGAGTTCTCCAGGGGATCTGATCCTCTTGTAGCCTCCACAGCCCCCTCCCCCCCAAGCATGGCATACACACATACACAAACACAAATAAAAATCTTTTTTAAAAATAAAATGAGAAGGGATTAAGAAAGATGTCACAGTGTCAATCTCTGGGCTCCATATCTGCCCACACAAATGAGTGTACCTGCATACACATGTAGCACACACGAGTGGTGGTGGGGGGGCCCATCTGATGTAAAATTTAGTATTGCTCTAAAACATTCCATGTGGCCACAGTCCACATCTTTATGATTGTGTAGATATGTGTATAGATGTGTGTATTCATGGATANGTGCATTGTGTAGATATGTGTATAGATGTGTGTATTCACAGATACATGCAGATACACTACTTTTATTATTGTGTAGATATGTGTATAGATGTGTGTATTCATGGATACATGCATTGTGTAGCTATGTGTATAGATGTATATTCATGGATACATGCATTGTGTAGATGTGTGTATTCATGGATACATGCAGATACACTACTTTTGGGCCCTGAGCAGAATTGTATGTCTCATGAACACAAGCCTGTAGGTGATTAATTTGCTTTTATATACTGAGGANTTTGATTGTGACCAACCTTGTTTTAGAGGTGCCCAAGACCATTCAGTAATTTGATTGGACTTGGAGGTCTCAACAAAACAGTTAAATTAATAATGTGGTTTATTACATCAGNGGAATACAGGTTTAACCCACCAACAGTTAAAGCTGCACAGACCTGGGTCCTGGAAACTTCAGGTACAAGGTAGCAATTGTCCTCTTTTTTGGGTGGGATTTGGTTGTTTTGGAGACAGGGTTTCTCTCTGTAACAGCCCTGGCTGTCCTGGAACTCACTCTAGACCAGGCTGGCCTTAAACTCACAGAAATCCGCCTGTCTCTGCCTCCTGAGTGCTGGGATTAAAGGCGTGCGCCACCACCACTCGAAATTTTTTAAATTTGATTTATTATTATTATTACTNTTACTATTTTTTTGATGTCCTCTTTTATAGTTATNTGGTCAGTGGATGCTTACTTCTCCCAATAGTGATGTAAGACTGAACTTGCAGAGGTTTATAACCAGTATACCCCCACCTGAGCTTTGGTGTGCCATGATTTTTTTGAGTAATCAATCACAGGTAAGGTTAACTACCTATGTNGCTGATCTTAGTCATCATCCTCTTCAGAGGTAAATAAGATGTTGTATGGACTGAAGTTCTGAACATGTATTTTATTGTTTAGACTGTCAGGAATAGACAAAGACCTCTAGTTTTGATTTTTTAGAGCAGGTCATTCCAAGGGCTTAGAGTTTACCTTCAAGATTAGTAAGGGCCAAACCTTTCTTTGACTAAAGTTAATTTTTCACTGTATGCTGTGGGGTTCATTGTTTTCGTTTTTGTTTTTCTCCTTTGGAAACAAATAGCTACTGGAGGGCTGGAGAGATGGTTCAGCAGTTAATTCCACTTGAAGCTCTTGAGAAGACCTGGGTTCTGTTCTCAGCACCCACTGGGCAGCTTACAACTTCGTGGAACTCCAGTTCCAGGTGATCTGATACCCTCTTCTGGCCTCTGTGGGCATCCAAACACATGCATATACACACATGAAGGAAGACACATATGCACATAAATGAAAGTAAAATATTTAAAAATAATAATATTAATTATAGTTACTTGAGTAATTCCCAGAGGCTAATTTAAGATTTATTAGTGGATTTAAGATTACTTTGTACCCATGTATTGTTTAAGGAACTTGTTTGTCCATTGAAAGCAGTGGTTTTGAAAGCATGTTCCATGAACCCATAGTCCATTTTACCATGGGGTAATATTTTCACATAATGATTAAATATTATATGCTTCTTGTACTTTGTTGAAATTTGTACTGATGGTACAAAAGTGGTGGTGCCTACTGTATATCTTGTTAGGTGTCAAGATGATGTGTCTTAGTTACTGTTCTATTGCTGTGAAGAGACACCATAACCAAGGCAACTCTTATAAAAGAAAGTGTTTAATTGGGGGCTTANGGTTTTATAAGGTAAGTGAGTCTGTGACCATCATGGCAGGAAGCAGACAGGCATGGCACTGGAGCAGTGGCTGAGAAACTTACATCCTGATCCACAGGCAGCAGGCAAAGAAACTTACAAAGCCGGGCCTGACGTGGGTCTTTGAAACCCCAAAGCCCACCCCCAGTGGCCCACCAACAAGGCCACACCTCCTGATCCTTCTCAAACAGGTCCACTCTCTGGTGACTAAGCACCCAAATCTATGGGGGCCATTCTCACTTAGACCACCACATGGAGTATATGTAAGGCCCAGTGTTCCACTCCTACACAAAGAGAGAAAAAAGACGTGTAGAAATTACCTTGATTACATTTAGCTCTTGGGTCCATGGAAGATAATGCTTCAGTGCTTCACAGATGTGCCTTGTGAGTTGCTTACCTAAACTAAGACTTAAAAAATAAATAAATAATACATTTTTACTTGAAAGAATAACTGACGAATCATATTTACTCAGACTCAAACATTACATTGAAAAGGAAAAAAGTAAATTTATCACTTCAAGAAATGTACCTATCAATATTTTTTTTACTATCAAGAAAATTAGAACTTTAAAACAAAAATTATAATTGGAAAGATCAGTACTGGCTACGTATGCTTAACTTTACAGTATTTAGACCTTCTGGTCATTAGCATGAGCAAATGTGTTGGGTGTTTTGGGAGGCTGGTATTGTATATAATGGAAAGTATCATAGCATTTTCTAGATTATTGATTCATGGTGTTACTAAATCACAACAGGTAAAAGATCCATTCAAGGTGTATTGATTAGTATATTTGCATATGTTCTTTTTCAATGCTAGGGGTCAAACTCAGGGTTTGTGTATGTTCTACCAAAATGCTCTATCACTGATCATACTTCTAGACCCTAGCCAGTGGTTGTTAATGAAGCACGAAAAGTCTGTTGATAAGGTTCCGTTGCAGCTAGAGAGATCAGTGTATCAGTTTAAAAATATTACTTGTCAGGTTCTGATGTAGGCAAGAGAAAATCCACANGTACCTGAAAAAGATTTTTAAATGCTGCCTTTTTCTGTTTATTTATGGATACAGATTTTCTTTATATAATGAGCCAGGATGACTTATTGCTACCGATTGGATGATTGGATCCAGAAGCAACTGAGACTTTTTTTGCTATTTTTTTTAAGCCAGTCAGACATTTAGGTTTCTTTTTAGTTTTTGTTGTGTGATATTTTGTTTGTGTTCTGACAAAACTTGCCTGGAGATCAGAGGGCAATGGCCAGGCAGTGGTGGCAACACACCTTTAATCCCAGTACTTGGGAGGAGAATTCAGGAAGATCAGGAATTCAAGGCCACCAGGTTACACAAGATTGAACCAATCTAAAAGAGAAACAGAGTGGGGCGGTGGTGGTGCGTACCTTTAATACCAGCACTAGGGAGGTAGAGGCAAGAATATTAGGCAGGTGGAGACAGGATCCTGGCCCCCCATTCTGTCTGAGGATTTGTAGAGATAAGTCTCTAGTGGCTTCTACTCTGCTTCTCTGATCTTTCAGCTTTAACCCTCAATATCTTGACTCTGGGTTTTTATTGTTAAGACTAATTAGGATCACGCTTCAAGTTTTCAGTTATTTATATATATATATATATTTTTTTTTCAGTTTTAATTTTGAATATAGTAACTATCAAAGGAATAACTCCCACAAGCAAAACTCTTTCAGNGCCTTAGGAATTTAAAAGTGTGAAGGGGTTAGGAGATACAAAATTTTTAGAGCAGATGGCCCACTAAGATTGGTCCCTTAGGTAATTTTGAGCATACATTTTTTTGTTGGGTTAGGATGCCACAGGCTAGATTTAAGTTCCTTGGACTTTGATGAAAATTTCTTTTTTCCCCCAGACCTGAATATAGTTTTAATAAAATTTAGGGTAGAATTTAATAATAATCAATAAATTCTGGCTTCATGTGACTCAAAAATTTATTATAAATCAGATGATTGAAAAATTAAGTCAGAAAGAATGAAAAAAAATAGATGGTGAATGAATTTTCCAGGTCATAACAGACAAGTAATTATGGAGAAAGCATGTTATGGAAGTTGCAAAAAAGCAAGGTAAAAGTTTGACACCTAAAAGGTAAGAAATGGTATACTGGTAAAAGGATAAATAATACAGAACATTTTAATTTTTGACACATCTTTATTCTAACCTTCAATGAAGATAGTAGGCTTTCTGTTCTGAAAGTACTCTCTGTGGGTTTTTTATTTTTTTATTTTTTTATTTTTTATTTTTTTTTGAGGTAGGATTTCTCTGTTGTAGTCCTGTCCTGGAACTTGCTCTGATAATGAATGAATGATTACTGGTTGGTATTAGGACAGTGTGTAAGAGAAGCTTACTAGGAGTGATTTCGAGGACAAGAGATTCTTTCTCTTTGTTTTTGTTTGTTTTTTTTTAAAAGACAGGGTTTCTCTGTGTAGACCAGGCTGGCCTTGAACTTGAGATCCACCTGTCTGCCTCCCAGTGCTGGGATTAAAGGCTTGTGCCACCACACCTGGCTTCTTACATATTTCTTCATACAGTNCGTCAGGATTGCCTTGTTTTAGAATCCTGCTGTTAACATCTTTCAAAAGATTAAGTTTGGTCTGGTTTTAAGTTGGACTTTGAGAATTATCTGTAAAGCCATTGAAAAAGTACACCTTATAAAGCAATGAAGAATTCTGTATTAGTCAGCTTTCTTTAGAGGAACAGAACTGATAGAACGAATCTATATAAATATTAAAAGAGGATTTATTAAAGTGGCTTACATAGACTGTTGTCTGGCTAGTCCTCCTGATGGAAAGACCAAAAAATCTGGTAGTTTTGTTCTTCAGTCTATGATGCTGGATATCTCACTGGGCTTAGGTCTGTGTTCGAGTCCCAAGGAAGTAGACTCAAATACTAGTGAAGGGATTCTTCAGCAGCAGCAGCAGCAGAGTGAAGGCAAGCACGCAGAAAGCTTCTTCATGTCCTTTGAAGTGGGCTGCCATGAGAAGCTGTGGCGCAGACTTAGGGTGAACCTTCCTCAAATGATCCAGTCAAGATCCCAGTTGATCTGGTCTGCTTTGGTGAGCATCACATGGCTCTGCTTTGTTCATCCTTTTCTCCTTAGGAAATNCATTCTTTTCTGTGCTTTCATAAATGGGATTTTCGTCTCTTTCTCTGTGTTATTCCTGTGTTTTCTGTAAGGCAGCTTGTTTGCCATACATTGCTTTAGTTTGTGTTTGTCTTGAATATACGGTTATTTTTCATCAATTTTAAGAGA
>LZPO01034923.1:281182-292244 GCA_001675575.1 Neotoma lepida
ACGTGGAGAGAGTTTGATAGAAAGATAGAGAGAGGGAGCGAGGAAAGGGGTTGAGGCTACACATCTTGTGGGAATGGAGGGGCANGCATTTTCTTTTTTAAAGGAGACTTTACGTCAGAACACTGGGCAGGTCTCCAGGTGGTAGGTCAGAATACTAACATTCCTCCATTTTGATTATTATAAAAAGGTGAGTTATGGATAGCAAGTGGGGAAACAAGGGTGCTGAATTCTGGAGATTGCTTCACGCTGACAAGGGGTGAAGTGGGAAAGGGGAGGCCAGGAGTCACACATGGCGGGAGATCTCAGGCATCTGTTCCTTGAGGGAGCTGAGAAGGGAGGTTGCAGCAGTGATGTTCCAGGAGCTTGGGGGAATGACATGCCAGAACAAAAGTACAGAAGCCATGGCATCTGCTGTTTCCCTGGAGGTCAGGCGGGAGGAGTGAATCTGCAAAATATGCTCGAAAAATGGGTGGGGTCAGAAATGGGCTCTGGAGATGTTAGTTTTCATCAGACCAGATTTCTTGATGCAGTAGCAGAACTTTCCCCAGCAACCTGTAGGATCTGAAAGACAGCTGGAATAGATTTAGCAAAAGGTTTATGGCTTTGGNTTAAAAGGTATGAACATTTTTTGGCTTTAGCCCAATGAAACGTATCTTTAAATCTATAACCAGAGGAAATTTGCTCAGTTAGTGAAGGAGGAGAGAGACTTCCTTAAACCTCATCAGATCTGAGGATATATAAGTGAGCAGAAGTGAGACAACTTTCCTATCTTCATATAAACAAACCAGGATATACTGAGAGCAGTCAATAGTAAAAAGTTACATTGAAGTCTGTTGTATGAGTTTATCTGATCCAGTAACAAGTTAAATTGTGTCTAGACCTAGTATGAGCCCTAGGAGAGGGGGACCTGTGAATTTTATACAGAGAACTGAGAAGAAGGCAGCTGAAGCAAAGCCTGGTCATCAAATGAAATTAGAGATCTGAGAGGGATAAATCATATCTGAGTGCAGGCCAAGCAGCTTTTGAATCTATTAAAAATGACA
This sequence comes from Neotoma lepida, assembly GCA_001675575.1. Taxonomy (NCBI): domain Eukaryota; kingdom Metazoa; phylum Chordata; class Mammalia; order Rodentia; family Cricetidae; genus Neotoma; species Neotoma lepida. The sequence continues at coordinate 282,226 of LZPO01034923.1, forward strand.
GGGACCAGTCCATACCCAGGTCTCCACATTGTTGTAGGCAGAAGTATCAGAACAGCATCAATCCTTGGCCATCAGGACCATAAGGTAGGAGTTTTTCCTGTGGAAGAGGGACATAGGGAAGATTGACCTTACTTTGTCTAGGCAAAAGGGGTGCAATCAATTCCCCATGTCCTGCTGTTTGTCCATAGTCTGGGCCGGATCCAGGTGTCACATTGGGGCATCTTGCCCAGAGGTCAGTGTTGCCATCATCCAGAGGCAGACATCTTTTTCAGAGACCTTGGGTCACTGTTAGGATCTGGGAGTCTCTGTCTGATATAATAAGCTTTTTGGTCAACATTTTAAATGCCATATTCTGCAGATCTCTGAGCATTTGAGGACTGCCTGTCTATTAGGTATGAATGGCTATCAGCTAGTATTCTCTAAGTCTCCCATATCTTAGCAGCTTCCATAAGGCTAGAACTTGCTGTCTCCTGAGAAGGCAAAGAAGAGTGACAGGGTAGAAATCCCAAAGCTGAATGAGAACCGGAGAAAAGGGCTTGTGAGTCAGGGTGCAGCCCAACTCTGAGAAAAGGACCCTCTCAGTGGACCAGAAACTCCATCCTGAATGATTTATATAGAAATAATCATTTCTCAGGGTTATATAATACCTCTTTTGTTCTGCATAAAGAAGATCAAGTGTCTTATTTTATTGCAATATTGCGTCCAGTTTCCTGGTATATCAGTGGGCATTAGGCAGCCATTTTGTCCCCTATTCCCCGCCTTCTAGCCTGTCTTGGGAACAGGGAGCACAGGAGGACACACTCTCCTCTATAACTACTTCAAGCTGAAATGGGGCGCAGGTGTTCAGGACCCTAGCTAGTCAAAGGTAAGGAAGGAACCCAGGCAATGGGGTATTTATCAGAAATATGTGGTCATCTGACCTAGCTGTAGAGATAGGAAACAATTATATTTGGCTGGACTGGTGCACATCAGCCTTCAGCAGGTCCATGTGGTCTCACAGGTTGAACTCAGTAGCCGATGCNTGGATGTATCGGTCAGCCAGATGGAAGCCCACTGAAAGACACAGACTAGAGACGAGAGTTAACATTCATGAATTTATTTAGAACCTCTTGGCCCGTGGTCTTAGTGATTGGGAAAGCGAGACCAGGAGAGAGAAAGACCATCCTTAGGAATAGACAGGCNAGGAAGACTCCTTTATCTGGAGCAGGGGTGGGACATCTGAAAAACAGCAGTGGACTCATACCTGTAAGTTTAAAATCCTGAGCTTGTGACCCAAACAGTATCAGCATTGTACTAATGTTAAAATCTGAAATTTTAAAATCTTAATATAATGATATCGCCTACATGTGGTTTCGCTGATGCCCCGGAGGGGAGCACATATGCCTCCAGGCCCGGCCCATAGGAGAGGCTGAGGAAGAATGAACGCCAGGCCGTGGCTGGACCTCCACCCCACCCAAACGGCTAGAGTGCTGTGCCCCTCCCATGCTCTAGCCACTCACAGGAAGTGGCTTTTTGCTGCCCTTAATAAAGATGGNNGTNAGGTCATATGACCTGTCTGTCTTTCACCTTAGCAAAGATGGCACCTGACCATGTGGTCACGTGGTTTTTTTTCCCCCTCAAGATGAAGTGAACAGATAAGGAACAGATAAACTGAAACATTTAAAAGTCAGTCAGAAACACGTTTATGTGGCCATCTCCCAAGGCGCGGTAGCAGCAGCAGAGGGAAGGTGGGCTTCCGGNGCGCGGAGGGGCTTAGCTCCATGCAGCTCGCCCGAGCAGTGGCTATGGCAGCAGGATGGAGAAGGGGGGAAACAGGAAACAGAGAGATAGAACAATATGAGACAAAAGCATAATGGTGAAGGGACTAGGCAGCTGCAGAAGCAAGGGATAAGGGGCAGTTTTAAAGGGTGCACATGCCGGGAAATGGAGTAGCAGTGCAGCCGGGCCGGAGAGAGAGGGACACCCACCCCACCCCACCCCCGCAACCTGGGCTGCAGCATGGTGCAAGTGGCCACAGAGGAATGAACCCAAGCCCTGGGTTGGTGGCAGTGATGGCAGGTGGGGGTTACACTCCACCTGGCTCGACCCAACAGTGTGAGCTGTGGCTGCAGCGGTAGCAGAAGCAGCAGAAAGAGTGACCAGACATTTCTGCTGCTAGTCTGCCACCCCTTTTGCTCAGCAGCTGGTGGGGTGGGGCTCAGGGCTGCGTGCCAAGGTCCTGAGGGTGGAACAGGCAGATGAGGTCCTGACAACAGAGTTAAGCGACAGACAGAAAAGATTTAAGAAATAAAATTATAGACAAGGGGAGGAATTAGAGGCAAGGGACAGGCAAAGAGAATGAGCTTTGCCTGGTGGGCAATTTCACATCACTGAAAGGAACCTGGCAACAGGTGATGATGCAATTGCTTAGCAGAGACTAAAGGAACATGGGGAGCAGGCATTGAGGAAGGATACGAGAGGGTAGGCGCATTTTCCACAGTGAGGTACAAGGTCTAGCGGACTGACTCCAGCATCCCAGAGGTCAGCGAGGACCAATGATAACAATGCAAGATAGCCAGTAGACCATCGTACCAAACGCTATGGGCCATGGGATTGAGTGGGCACGTGCTGTCTCCATATGCTGTCTCATAGGGACGTGGGCGGGAGGGCTTAAAGCCGGAAAGACACGTGCAAGTGCCGGGACTTGAGGAGACCGCGGTAGAGCGATGAATGAATCCTCCCTTGTGGGAAATGGCCAGAATGGAAGGGAGGAGTCTTACCGATGGGATGAAGAGTGCCAGCCATCCTCCAGTTGGAAAAGTGGTGGATGTACAAGGTCCCAGAGTTCCTCAGCCTGCCAGCAGGTAGGAGAGAGCGGCNGGAGGGCCTGCCAATGTCACACCACCAGTGTTATGACACTGCATGCGGAAGGCCCCCTGCTGGCCAGGCCAGGGTATCCCACTTGTGAGGAAAAACATGCGGGGCAGATGCAGTGGCGGGCAGGGGCTCCTGGACAGTCACTCACACCCAGCCACTGCATCCACGTGGAGAGAGTTTATTTGATAAATAGATGGAGAAAGATGGGGGAGGTCGAGGGTGCACACCTTGTGGGAATGGAGGGCAGTTTTATTTTTTAAAGGGGACTTTACGTCAGAAAGCTGGGTGAGTCTCTTAAGGGGTGAGTCAGAATACTGACACTGTATTCTGTGTGGGAATTTATCTATTTCATTTAGATTTCTAGTTTGGGATAATATTAAGTTTTCAAAGCATTCCTCTCGATTTCCTTGGTATTTGTTGCAATATCCTTTTTTCAATTGTTCATTAAATTGTTGAGTTTGTTTGGTTAAGAGTTTGTCGATCTTGTCTTTCATAGGACCAGCTTCATTGATTCTTTATATTCTTTTATTCTCTTTTTTTTTAAAGTTCTACCCTTATTTACTTCTGTCGACTGATAATAGATTTGTTTTGTTTTTCTAAGACCTTGAAGTACATCACTGAGCTGTTTATTTCAGATTGCTCTGCTTTTGAAATGTAAGCACTCGTAGCTACTCATTTCCTGTTAGGAAATGCCTTTGCTGTATCTCAAAGGTTCTGATGATTTGTGTTTTTAATCTAGGAGTTTATAAATTTTTTCCTTAATTTCAAATATTTGGAGAGTCAGAAAATTCCATGGGCTGCTGAGAAGATATTCCCCAGCTGTTGAGTGGAATCTTCTGTAAATGTCTGTTAAGTGCATTTAGCCTATGGTGTGATTAACTCTGAATTTCTTTTATTGATTTTTTTTAAAGTCTGTAGCAACTATCGATTGATGAGAGCAAGATGTTGACATCACAAACTGTATATCTGTTCTCTTATGTTTAGTAGCACTTGCTTTATAAAATCGGGAACCCCAACATTTAGTGCATATGCATTTCAAAATGTTTTATCTTTTAAAAATTTTTTAATNTAATTCTGTGTGAATGGCTGTTTTCCCCACGTGTATGTGTGTGCATCACTTACTTGCCTGTGTGATGCCCACAGAGGCAAGAAGAGACAGGTCCCCTGGAACTGGATTTGCATAGGGTTGTGANCTTCTGTGTGGATGCTGGGAATTGAACCTGGGTTCTCTGCAAGAACAGCTAGTGCTCTTAACCACTGAGCCATCTCCAGCCCCATAAAAATGTTCTATCTTCTTAATGAATTATAGTGGCCTTCTTTATCTCTTAGGACTAGTTGTGGATTGAAGTCTGATTTTTAACTGGGAGTCTTCCAGTGAACTGCCTGTTTTTCAGGGCTGGATTTCTAGTTCCNTTGAAAGGAAAAGAACTGCTGTAACAGCAGCATCAAACTGAGTAATATATAGATGTAGATTTAAACATTGGTTAAAGGCAAACTCTGTCAGTGATTAAGCGCTCTTTGAGAGGACCCAAGTTTGTTTCCCAGCACCCACATCAAGTTGCTTACAACCACCTGGAACTTGAGCTCTAGGGAAGCCCAAGTGCTTTTCTGACCTCCAAGGCACCAGCACACAGGCTGGAGTACACCACATGCACATGCAAGCACATGCCAAATTAAAAAAAAAAAATCTTTTGAAGCCCACTAATAGACCTCCAGTGACCATAGAACAGAAAATGACAGTTTATTGCTCTAACACACTGTAAATACATAGAGTTCAGTTTTGAGCAAATAGTGTTATGATAGAAATTCTGGTTTATCATTTTATCTTCAGTATTTCNTGATAAGTATTGGATCCTCAGTTATTGGGTATCCTCTGCCAATGCAATAAGCCAAATCCAGCTGAATTAATAAAATCAGGTTTTAATAAACAGAGCAAAGCAACTCCCAGGTGACTCACGGAAAGGCAGGAGAGAAAACTGTGGCAGGTGTGGTGAACAGGTCTTAAATACCCTGTAGAGGTGGTCTTGAGCAGCCCCAGGGGAGGAGCTGACCCCTGAGGGGCAGGTCTGGAGAGGGCCACTCCAGGGGGAGGAGCCACAGTTTGATGCCTTGAGGGCAGGGTTTGGAATGGGGGGAGCCCGGAGTGGAGATTCCCAACATTTCTGAGATTGATATGAGGAAGCAGAATTACTGGTATATCTATATCTATAGATAGATCTTTATATAGCTATAAAAAGATATGTATACATTTTATTATATTTATTTTCTTCAAAGCGATTATAACGATTATATTGCTATAACCAGTTGTTAATTTCTCTTTACCACTTGTTAACCACTTATAATTTCTTGTAACCACTTGTTAATTTCTCTTTACTTCCAGATTTGCTAAGAATTATTTTAAATTTGCAATCTGGTGTGTGTGTATCAAGTGATATGTTGTAATTTGCATTTCCACATTCCTACTGAAATTGAATGTTTTGGGGGTTTTTTTGTGGGTGTTTTTTTTTGTTTGTTTGTTTTTTGTGTGCTTTTAGTTTTGGGTTTTTGTTTTTATTTTATTTTATTTTTGAGACAGGGTTTCACTGTGTAGCTGTGGCTGTCCTGGAACTTGCTCTGTAGACTACGCTGGTGTCAGACTCACAAAGATCTATCTGCCTGCCTCAGTCTCCTGAATGCTGGGATTAAAGGTGTGTGCCACCACCTCCCGGCACCTAAGTGTTCTTTCTAAAGATAAAGAAGTTCCCGTCTGCATTGTTTGAGTGTTTTAATAATCATGAAAGCATACTGAATTCTATAAAATGCTTTTTTTTCTTTGCATCAACTGAGGTTGTCAGTTTTCCCCCTCATTTAATTAACATAATATAGCATTTAAAAAATGTTAAACTACCCTTACATTCCTGAGATTAAAGTCCCNCTCAGTTATGATTTNTAATCTTTCATATGCTGTAATATTTAATTTACAAGTATTTTTGCTGGGGATTTTTATGTTTATATTCGTAAGAGATATTGGCATGTGGATGTATTTTTCTTATATTTTTTGNCTTGGGTAACGGTAATACTAGCCTCAAGAATTATCAATATCTACTTAACTCAGCTCTTTTCGTTGGAAAAACAATCACATGTTTCTTCTGTTTTGAGAAGAATTCATGTTAATTTTTTGAAGTTTTGCTAGACTTCATCAGTGAAGCAGTCTATCCTGGTCTACTCTCCATNGGGAAGTTTCTGTTTTAAAATTGTATTTGTGTGTGTGCAGGTGCAGGTGCTTGCAGGTCCCCAAAGCTGGAGTTAGAGGTGGTTATGAGCTACCCACATGGGTTCTGGGAACTGAACTCCTCCCACCCTCTGCAAGAGCAGCAAGTGTCCTTAAACACATTTCTTACTTCATACAAATCTCCAAGACATATTCCAGGAAGCACATGTTTTTTGGGCAAACTGCATATTATTTAAATCATCATAATTACNGGTCATAATGTACTTTAGGTGTTGTTTTTAAATAATTATAACATTTTTATTTACAAGAACAATTAACTAATTAAACAATTAAAGTTCCTAGTACTTTTTTAATTTATGGTACCGTGTAAAACATTTTCCTCTATGAGGAAGGACCAAACAATTGACATAAGTATCTAGATTTGTTCCTTTTTCCATGGGCGGCACAAACTCTGCAGGCTCTCGCAGGGAACTTTTTCTTTCCACTGGCTGGAATACTCATAGATTCATGCTGTGTCGTATTACCTGACAACCCTTTAGGTAGATCTTCATGAGGTGCTCTTCTTGCANCCCCAGGGAAAGGGCTGGACAGATTTGTCTCTGGTTCTGGAGAGCCTTCATTATTGTCATCTGTTATCCAGGCTCTTGCCAACGATAGCAGAAACTGTTTGTACTTCATGGCCTGAGGATGTTGACACTTTAAATGAATTGAAAAGTCTACAGTTTATAAGGTACAGCACTACTTTTTTTTGTCCATTTCATCGTTTTCCTTGGAATGGAATAACATGAAAGGAATTGATCTGCAGTCAACGCCTTTCATGTGGACATTGTATTCCTTGATGCAGATAGGTTTTACAGTATTCTCTCTGTTTTTCTATTTTTTTTTTTTTACCTGTTGTTGAGACAGAAGTGTCATGGATCATTGATATCATTTAGACAACGCACTTGTCTTTCCATGCTGGGAGAAGAAATTTTCTGGAAAATAATTTGTCACCTTTCTTCACTCTTTATGTTTTTCATTTTCAGGTTTGGCAGTAAACCTCTACTCTCCCTAATAGTCCCATAGACTAGTTTTTTTTCTGTAGCAGCAATTTAGCAGTAGATGTAGCACTGTAATAATTATCCTGGTAAATATGGTGCCATATGCCAGATAGGGTCCAAGGACTGAAAGAACAGTTTCTTGCAATTTTTTNCCTTCAGCAGTNTATATCTCCATATTGCAGATATAGCCAGTGTTGCACACCCTCTGAACAAGTAAACAGTATTTTGTTATTTTCGCTGGGTTGTACGTGTGAAATTTTAAACATCCTCTCCATGGAATCATTCCATCGTCCAAAGACAGCTGTTGCTTTGGTTTGTATATTGTTCGAAATTTATGCAGGAAANAATTCAACACAGGACGGATCTTGAAAAGTTTCCCCCAGCGACTGTCCATTTTGGTGTTATCATTGAAATGCCAGAATGTCCATATTTGTCCAAATCTATGGCGACTCATTGTCTGTGGAAATACAGGGATACATATCAAAGGATCTATTGACCGATTGTCCTTAAAGTTATCTTTTCTTGTTTGACCCATCAGAATAAATAGGCCAAGGAATTTCCTGTCCTTCTGTGTAACCAGAAACCACTTTTTTTTCCTAGATGGTATTTTCATTGCGGCTTGATTGTGATAGTTGGACAGCTCTGTGTACAATATCTCAAACAATTCATAACCAAAAAAGAGATTGGTCTCAGAGGGTACAGAGTCACACTGAGACGGATATGGAGTGACCCCAGCATGACTTTCAAACATTTGTAAGTGTGGTGGTGTGTCAGTTTCAGACCAACAATTATCAGTAGCTTCGTCAGTGTTGGAATCACTTACTTGCTCTTCCTTATAGGTCTAATAATTTCACTGTCAGTGGAATCAGTAGAGTCGTCTCCGGAATTGTTAAAAACAGTCATCTACATCTTCAATCTCACTAGGAATATCTGATAAATNATCATTAAATACTTCCAGAATTGTATCACTNTCATTGGTTTCTCTCCTTTTTCTNAGAGAGGGAATTTCTAAAAGCACCAGGAACTTGAAGACTGAAGACTATTCGAATGACCAAAATACAATGTAACTGCAATGCTTTATGGGTTNATGCAATTCTATAGTTTTTCATAGATTAACCTGCACGGTTTCCACCAATGAGATCGAATGAGATTGCTTCATTCGATGTGGACAAGGTCATGTGACATCTGAGGTCCATAACGGACGGCTCGTGAAACGTGGGAAAACCCATGAGCTGTAGGAAATGTGTTAACTGCTGAGCCATCTCTCCAGTGAGCTGTAGGAAATGTTGCTAACTGCTGAGCCATCTTTCCAGCTCCTATTGGGAAGTTCTTGATTACCGTTCAATCTTACTTTGTTGTTGTTGTTTGTATATATGTTTAAGTACTTCTGTGGGGAGGGGGTCTGGGGTAGCTTTTTCAGTTCATGTAAATTATCTAATTTGTTGATATACAATTATACCATAATAGTAGTGCTCCCCCTNCCCCCCCCAAGTAAGGTCAGTGTGCCTGCTTCTAGTTTCTAATTTTTAGTAACCTGAGTCTTGCCCCTGTTTTCATATGGTCATTTAGGCAGAGGCCTGGCAGTTTTGATAATCTTGTCAAAGGACTATAGTTCCTTTTTATTTTAGTTACTGTATTTTTCAGCTCCAGATTTTTTTGTCTCTCTGTGTCTATGACTGTCTCTCTCTCATAATTTCCGTTGTTTCTTTTAGTTCTTTGTCCAAGGTTTCTACTAGTTTTTTTTAAAAAAAAAAAAAAAACTTATTTAAGGATGGTTGATTAAAAGTCCCCTAATAAATTTAGCAACTCCCCTTCCTTGGAGATAATTTCTATTTTTATTGTGAATTAATATATACTTTTGTGTTCATTTACATAGCTCAATTTTTTTGTCATTGTTGAACATTTTGTATAGTACAGTGGTTCTCAACCTATGAGTTGAGATATCTTACAGATATCTTACATAGAAGATATTTACATTCCAATCATGATAGTAGCAAAATTACAGTTATGAAGTAATAACGAAAATAATTTTGTCGTTGGGAGTCACCNTAACATGAGGGATGGAATTAAAAGGTTGCAACATTAGAAAGCTTGAGAACCACTGGTATAGATAGACTGTATCTGGAAATTCAGTTCTTTGCACTCCCTAGGGCCTGTGTATGTTTCTTTGGGTTTTTGTTGTTGTTGGTGGTGGTGGTGGTGGTGGTTTTGTTGGTTTTGTTTGTTTTGTTTTTTTCTTTTAAATTTATTCAAAACCTACTTCGCTGAGATGGCTGACCACATCCACAACCAAAGCAGCCTCTAAACTGGAATTGAGTTGCTGAGCCAGCCCCAGCCTCAGCTTTCTTGTCAGCATAGCACTCCTGTAGGGGTCTCTGTCTGCCTCCCCTCTTGTGAGTCTTGCGGTTGCTCACCCTCTGGTCCTTTGTGCTAAGACCTGCCAGTTTCAGGACCACTACAGCACAGGGTGGCAGGCACTATCTCCAGAGGTAGGTGGAGGTAATCGCAGAGATACTGGATGCCATCATTAGTAAGGTACCAATAGAAATGTCTCCAAGCAAACTNTTCCTTCTTGTAGCCTTGAGACTTTAGTGACTGCATGGCCTTCATTTCATGAAAGTTGGGCACATTGTTGTCTGCCAGCTCGGGGTGTTTGGGCATAGGGACATCCTTCTTGGCAGCCGTCACTCCTTCCTTAAAAAGGAGTTCCTAGATGGCAATCCNATTCTTCTTAGGCATCAACATNGTGGTGACTGCGGAGTCTGAGAGGGAGGCTGGAAAGGAAGGGGCATGAGTGGCACAGCATCCCCCTAGGAATTGTTATTTCTGATTTTAATGACTTGTTTATTTCTCTCTCTCTCTCTCTCTCTCTCTCTCTCTCTCTCTCTCTCTCTCTCTCTCTCTCTCTCTCT